>VMDR010002599.1:0-88012 GCA_007922815.1 Macrotus californicus
TACCCATCAATTCTTTTTTCCATCCATCCATCCACTTGTCAAAGATCTTTAGGAGCAACCTATCTAAAAAGGCAAAAGGCTAAACGTGTCTTAGTTAAGCACAAAGAGACTTTAGAGTTTCCAATATAACATATTTTAAAAGATTACATATATAAGTTTAATATACTATAAGTAATTATAATATAAAATGATGATGATATATAATTAAATATAACAGAAATGATTATGTGTAAATGTAGTTACAATATGTAGTATGTTACACAATATTATTTATATATACATATATACATTATTATAAATGATATAATTAGAATAAGATACTCTAGACATATGTCCCCCATAAAATGGCATCAGGCATAAAATGTGCACATTAGGGAGAAGGAAGACATAGTTCCTGTCACCAGAGACATTTAAACCCAATGGAGCACAGCAAAGGAAATGGGCAGCATATTTTTGACAAAAAAGTAGCTTACTTAATATTATATATTAAATATATATTTTCTTGTGAAGTAAAAAGATGGGGTAGTAATCGACTATTTTTCTTATCAAAACTTATTTCCCTGTGTTCTTCCCAGTAGTGATTTCATTACACTCAGTCTCTGTTTACCCTCTTACAAAATGCTTGCATTTCCACCTGTGATTAGAAGTTTTCGCTAGATCTCATTCCATGGGAACCTGGGACTCCTACACATTGGCTGTTACACCTAACTTATTCCTACTTTCCTTCATTACTTAAATATTTTCAAAATTATTTCTTAATCTCTTGCTTGTCTGAAGGCTTGTTTTTCCCTCCTGTGTAAATGTTTGAGTCCAGTGGGTTGAATCTGATGAGATGTAGTTTGTTTGAAGTTGGATAAATAAGATGCTATTTACCCAGTGTTTTTACTGTACAAAGAATGGGAAGAGTAATAAGGTCCAGTACGGCCACAGCACAGCCTGTGTCTCAGCTACACTCATTCACTGTTTCGTGAGGAATCCCCTTTCACTCACGAGTTTTCATTTGCTTCTCATTTTCACAAGTTGTGGCTTTTGTCTGCAACTCACCATGTTTAATCTAATTCCAAAGTCAAATTACTCCAGGCTTATTTGACTTAGATAAGGTCTGCTGTTAGCCAATTTTGCAGGTGTGAAAAAATATTGTTCACTTTTCAGACAGCATTTCCCCTTTCCTACTAAATGACAAATTCTAGTGAATCAAAATGTAACAGGAAAGTAACCTTCATCTATACATAGTCAGAACCTACAGATTTCCTCTTAACCAGAGGAAGCCACATAAAGGTTTCATTCATTCGTTCATTCATTCTTGAAACATTTGTTAAATGTGATAGACCATGCTCGGCTTTTATAATTAAAAGAAAGAAAGGAAAGAATAGAATGCAATACCAAGGACTTCAGGGCTTTATATTCTAGCTCAGTGGTCTCATCCTGGTCACACAGACTCACCTGAGGGAGAGGGTCATAGAGAGCTGTCTTAGGAAAAACTGATGCCTGCTCCCCGAGGGCCAACTAAATACAACCTCTTGGGTAAAGCTCAGATACTGGTAATTTGAAAGTCTCCCCGGGTATAACATGTAACAAGGTTAGGCTCGTTGGTCTGGTTAGACAGTTGATGAACAAACCTCCTGCTGTGTGGAGTGCTCTAACTCAGTGCCTGCCCTGCAGGAGGAAACATGGTTCTTCCTGGAAACTCAGAAAGGGCACGGCTCCCACAGGCATGCATGGACTCAGGTGTGGCATGAGCATGCATGTGAGTGGCAGCCCTTCCAACACCATTCCTATGTGGCCTCTGTTAGGCTAACCTATCCACGGACATGCTGTAGACTGCATCATGTAAGGTGGGACAACTGAGTGGCCAGAGCAAAGTGTGGCTGAGTGTGGACAGTGCTTTCCTACAGTGCCACACATTGGCTTGCGCAGGTTCTAAGAGAGTAACCTGCATCCCTAAGCACCACAATCCTGTGAGATGTGGGTGCTGGAAGGTCTATACTCTGGGCCTCAGTTCTGAGCCAGACATAATCACCCTAAATGGAGACAGAGGGTCTCCTGCCCACCTTGATCCAGCTGGAACAGTGCAGTGAGCTATCCACATGTTGCACATGATCTTGGACTCTAGTCTAGAATCTCACTGAGAAAGGGGCTGCAGAGTAGTAGTCCCTGGTCACATTTTAGATACCTGCTTAGAAACAGAATTAATGAGCATACCCTCCTTCCTTTGTTTTTTCTAGATTGAAACTTTTGGTGCATTAATTCTTCTTATTAAAGAAGATTGATAGATATGTACCTGTTTCATAAAAGTAGTCCTTTCTAGGAGTGTGGGGTCCAAAGTATTCCAAGGGAGGGATGGCAGTATGGAGAAGCATCCCTGTAGGGACCATATACAGCCAGTGGTAAAGATTTTGTCTGTGACTATTGCTTCTGGTGTTAAGAGGTGATAGAGGCACCCACCGCCATGCTGGTGGCACCTGCTCTTCTCCACTTCTTCCCTGTGTCTGTACTGCTGTCTGTGTGTCCTAAGACTCAGTATGATCACATCAAGTCCCAGCTCTGGACAAAACAGGTGGGTGGGAAGAGATGCCTCAGCTGTGGACCTGCTGAATCCTAACATGGACAGTGACTGAAAGGAGCTGCATCCACCCTCTGGGCTGCAGCAGCAGAGCACCGCAAACTGCAGGGTTTAAAGCAACAGAAGCTTATTGTCTTTCAGTTATGGAGGGCAGACACCAGAAATCAAGGTGTGGGCAGGTCCATGCTCCTTCAGAAGTATGCCCCAGGTACAGTCCTTCTGTGCCTCCCACCTGGCTTCTGGTCATACCCACAGCCTTTGGCTTCCTAGGTTTGCAGGTGCATGGCTCCAATCTGCCTGTTACCACATGGTGACCTCCCTGTGTGCCTCTACCTACACATAGTATTTCCTTTTCCTATGAGGACACTAGACTTTGGGTTAGGACCCATCCTAATGACTTCCTCCTAACTCAATTTCATCAGTAAAAGAGCCTATTTACAAGGGTTAGGACTTCTACATAGCTTTTCTGAGGACATAGTTCAACCCACAACAGTTGAGAGAAAATGCAAGAGCATGCTTGTATGGAAGGTGGCAAACAGTGAATGAAGTAGTAAGAGAGAGATGGTGATGATGGTGAAGAAAGTATGGAGACCAGGAGGGACCCTTTGCCTTATATACGAGTTCCGTCTGGAAAAAAGTCCAGCCATTGTTAATATAACGAGAATGGTTTGTGCAACATCAATGTGACCTGGCAGCCAAGGAGAGTAGACAAGGAATGTGCCTGTGTGAACAATGATGACTTCATTGTACTAATGAGTAGGGGCTGTGGACGCCATTGAGTGAGCATGTGTACTCTGTGGCTGTCACACTCAAAATGACTGAGCGAGTAGAGCAACGAATCTGCATCAAATTTTCATTAAGCTTGAACATTCCTCTGCGAAACCCATTTGGATGATTCAGAAGGCTTTGGGGACGATGCAATGAGTGCAGTACAAATAAAAGTGTGGCACAAATGCTACAAAGATGGTCGAGAATCTGTTGAAAGTGATCCACGTTCTGGAAGGCCTGCAACAAGAACACCTGAGAATGTTGAACGCGTACAGGCTGTAAAAAACAAAGATCAGTGACTGACAGTGCGAGAGCTAGAAGCTGATCTGGGGATTCAAAAAACTACTGTGTCTGAGATTTTCATGCAGGATCTTGACATGAAACACGTCATGGCAAAATTCATTCCATGGCTTCTGCTACCAGAGCAGAAGGAACATTGTGCTGCAGTTGCTAATGACTTGATTCAAACCACTACCAGTGAGCCATATTTTCTCAAGAAATTAATAACTGGAGATGAATCGTGGGTCTACACTATGATCTGTAAACAAAGGCCCAGTCATCCCAATGGAAGTAGACTGGTTCTCCACACCTGAAGAAGGCGTGGCAAAGTCACAGCAAGATCAAGACCATGTCAACTGTGGTTTTTGATTGGGAAGGTGTTGTCCATCACAAGTACACTTCGCCAGGCCAAACAATTAATAAGGATACTACTTCAATGCTCTTTATTGGTTGAAAAATGCAATATGATGAAAATGGCCACAGCTATGAGCAACTAGTGACTGGCAGCTTCACCATGACAATGTGCCTGCTCATGCATCACATCTCATGCAGAGTTTTCTGATGAGCCATCAAACCACCCAGGTGACTCAGCCACCCTATAGCCCAGATTTGGTGCCCTGTGAATTCTGGCTTTTCCCAAAACTAAAATTACCTTTGAAAGGGAAGAGATTTCAGATCTTCAATGAGATTCAGGAAAATACAATGAGGCAGCTGATGGCGATTCCAACAAAGGATTTTGCAGAGTGTTTTGAACAGTGGAAAAGATGCCAGGAGGACTGTGTGAGGTCCCAAGGTGCCTACTTTGAAAAAGACTGAGGCATCATTGTCCTAAGTACAATGTTTCTTGTATCTTGTATCTTCTTCAATGAATGTCTCTGTTTTTCACAGTACATGGCTGGGTACTTACTGGGCAGACCTTTGTGTATGTATATGCACAGTGACTATCTCACAAGCCCTCTGGGTGCCACGCTATCTTATTGAATATGCTCAAATTCCCATAAGAGTGTTTTCTCACCTGTAAGTATGGAGTTACTTCATGGATATAATTTAAATGGACAGAATTTGAATGTCTTAAATTGTGGGGCAAAGTACTCAGTCTGGTCTTCCAATTCTGGTTGTACTGCAAAGTGGAACTGGGTCAAGGCGAACAAAGACTGTGAAGGAAGAGCAATGACATCATCTGGAGTTCTGACTTCAGGCACTTGCTTCCAAGTCAGGGTCCTAAGGGACCCCAGTCATCTGAGGTCCTGTGAGGTGACACTGCCCTGGAGCTGCCCTCACCGTCATCACAGCTTGACTTTCCCCCTGGAGTTTGCAGGTGTGCAGTGCAATCCTGCTTCAAAGGCAAGACATTCTGTATTGAGAAAAAAATAGAAAACAAGTAATCAGACATAGGACTTCCAGTGCATTAATAACAAGACTGTAAAAAACCAGTACAAAGCTGAAAGGCTGTACTTGCCCCCTTCGTTGAAAATATAAAATCATAGAAGCAAGTTTCCCAATGACGCGTTTTTGACATACAGGGTGTTCTCTGGGGCTCTTAGATACTTATAAGGGCTCAATGAAAGCTAATTGAATTTAATTACAAGGATAAAGAGAAGCAATTGGAAGCAGCAGGTTGGACTAGGCAAGGGCACAGCCTGTAGAATTGGTTGGACCAGTTGTTAAGCCCGATTCTAAGACACCCTGCTGTGTAAACAGATCAGATCATTCAATGTCCTCTCAGGCACTTCATACAAGTGGGCATAAATTTGTGGAGGGATTACATCTGGGAATGAGAACAAAGGACTTTGTGTGGTGTGTGATGCTGAGGAGGCCCTCAGCAAATGGGTCCCCCACAGCACATCTATCAAGGAGCAAACCAATAAGAGCAATGTGTTGTGGGTTGAATTGTGTTCCCCTAAAAAGTGTTGAGCTTCTATACTTCACAATGTGATCTTACTTGGAGACAGGTCTCTACAGAGGTAACGAAGTGAGATATCCTGTCAGCATGAGCTGCCATAAAATATGAGCATACGCTTGGTGGCTTGAGCTACAGGTATTTATTTCCCACAGTTCTGGAGGCTGGGAGTCCAAGAGCAAGGCACTGGCAGAGCAGTGTCTGGTTGGGACCTGCTGGCAGATGACCACCTTCTCCCCACGTCCTCACATAGTGGAGGGCAGAAAGGGGAACCAAGCTTTTTCACGTCTCTTCTTATAAGGACACTAACCCCAACATCAGGGCAGCACTGTCATGACCTGAGCACCTCCCACAGGCCCCGCCCCCTAACACCATCACACTGGGGATTTTGGCTTCTCACAGGGATGTGGGGAACACAGACACAGTCCATAGCTGGGGGTCATTAGGGTGTGTTCTAATCAGACATAACTGCTGTCCTCACAAAAAGAAGAAATTTAGATATTGAGACAGACAGATTGGGGGAAGATGGTCAGCTACAGGCCTTGGGAGGAGCACGGGACAGAGCCCTCCCTAGCACCTTCAGAGGGAGCACAGCCCTGCCGCACCTCGGCCTCGGACGGCTGGCCTCCAGTCCTGGGAGTGGGGTACTTCTGCTGTTTAAACCGCCCAGTTTTTCGTGCTCAGGTACAGCGGCCCCAGGAAACTCATACACAGAGGTTCGGTGTGACAGAGCAGGGTTCGGTCAGTGCACTGATTTAGCTTATGTGACCCAAGCTGGGGACTGTTTTCACTGCACAATTCACATGATGCCCAGAGCAAGGTAAGCATCAACTCCTTAAACACCAGGACACTCAGGACAGTGAGGACACAAACACTCAAGGTAATGATGCCCCTATCAGCTGTGGCCTCGTCACTCCTCTATGTTTATTAGTTAGAGCTATAAAAGACAAGGACATTGTGAAGACTGGGAAGCATTTGGGGGCAGCCACTGGAAAATCCCCTCAAAAGAAGACTTTTGAGTGCACCCCTGACATCATATGTGGTAACACTGTACAATTATATGGGATATTATTCAATTGTAAAATGTGAAGCTGGAAAAACATGAACTTGAGAAAACTGGATCTCCTCTGGGTCTAATTATGTGCCTCTCCTTTGGCTGCCATTGTATTTACAGGGTGATGTCACCTGGGCTGTTGCCATTGTTATTAATGTGAGGCACGACAGAAAACACGCCAAGGTGACAAAGTCAGTGTCAGAAAAAACACTCATCTCACAGGGTACCTAATATTTCATCTGCTCTACGATGTGATAAGATTGATTGTTTAATTTTAATGAACATCAGCTGGAATGTTAATGACTACCTATTTGCTTCCTTTGTACTTTCCCCCACGACTTTCTTTTGGTCTGTATAATATGACTATTTACATACGTCAGCTAATAATGACTGGCTCAGTTGAGTGAATCTGGAGCTTGAAAACATTGTAACAACTTAGAACCTGCTAAAGCAGGTTTCTCAGCCCTGGCATTATCAACATTGAGATGGTCATCCTTGTCCTGTGCACTGCAAGATGTTTAGCAGCATCCCTGTCCCCTATCCACTAGATAGTAACCTCACTTGTTATGACAACCAAAAGTGTCTCTGGACACTGTCAAGGGACCCTTGGTGGCGACAACCTTGCCCCCAGTGGAGAGCCACTGGGTTATAGGAAGGGGGTAGAAGATGCGCAAGGAGAAAGAGGTGAGGTCGACCGAGGGAACTCTCAGCGGCTAACACGGGAGGCCTGATGCCGGAGGGCTGGCAAAATCAAGTCCACGTTTTAGTGCTGGCAGCTCCACTCTCTGAAGTCAGTCATCTTGTTTTTTTTTGCCAGGTTTACATGATGCAGTCAAGCACGTGGTTATTGATAAAGCAGGAATCAATAATGCTGTATCAGTCTGCTAGGGCTGCCATAACAACAAGACACAGGTAGGGCAGCATAAACAACGGGAATTTATTCTCTCACAGTTCTGGAGGCTGGAAGTCCAAGATCAGCGTTGGTTTTTGGTGAGAGCTTTTTTCTCAGCTTGCAGATGCCACCTTTCGGCTGTGTCCTCACATGGCTTTTCTCCATGTGGAGGGGTGGGGGTGGGGAGAGAGAGAGATCTTGTGTCTCTTTCTCTTCTTATCAGGACACCAGTCCTGCTAGATTAGGACCCCACTCTTATGACCTCATATATCTCTACTTACCTCAGGCCCCATCTCCACATATAGTCCTGTTGAGGGTTAGGGCTTCAACTTATGAACTTTAGGAACACAAATCAGTCCATGAAAAATACTGAGATTATAATTTTGTCAAGGAATTTCCAGGGTTCAATCAAACACAGAGAATCAGGAGAATGAGCTTTCATCCTCTTTAAATAAGGTCTTGCTGGGGGCTCTCTGGACCCCCAAATTGTGGCATTTTCCCTGGTGTATGTTTGATCACCTTGAGCAAAAGCCACCCCAGGTGGAGCAGAGCAAGACCAAACTGTGCAGCAGGCCCTCCCGAAACGGCAGCTTCCCTTCTACTCCTGATTTGGAGCTTCCCTGGCAGGTGCTGAGACTCCCATGTCCCTTGTGATTCCCTGTGCACTGTGTTCCACCTTTTGGAGGAGGCTGCCAAGGAGTGAGAAAGGACACAAGCTCTTTGGAGTAGGGGAAACAGCCCTCTATTTACTGGATGACTATGCCCCCCACTGGGTGTAATCCTAGGGATCCCCTAGGGTCCCCTGTGTCCTTGCTGGACAGAGAGGAACCAAATGACCCTGGTATTAATGGCTGCAGACTCTTGAATGACAGGGAGAGAAAGTCTACGGAGCTAGGAATCCTTTGGGGGAGGTCAGAGAGGGCTTCCTGGAGAAAGTGACAGCTGGGCTGAGATCCTTTTCAAGTACTAATTTTCATGCTTGTTTTAGAAATTGAAATGGAGGCCTTGATTTCCTCTGGGTGATTCTCATCTGCCAGAGCACTTTAATTACAGCGAAACTGGCTATGTTAAAATGCAATTTGGGATTATTTATTTTAAGGACTTTAATAAAATTTCCCTTATTATGGATGCCCCTGAATAAAAGCAGGGAATATTAAAGGGAGAGAGGAATCGTTCTCCTCTCCTTATAGAAGTGAGGAGGCCATGAATGAAAGGGCTTTGCAGGAAGAGCCAGGCCGGGAGGCTGATGTGGAGGAAGGCACTTTTTCATGGGGTCTTTGGTTTGCTGCGACCCGAGGTCCCAGGAGAGGTGAAGGAATCTGAGGCTTGTCTTAAATGTCACTCAGGAGTGGTGGTCTTCGAACAACTAAGAACTGAACTGTTTCAAACTGCTGCAAAGAGCAAACGGCAATTTTGACCCAGAGTGTTTTGGTGGGAGTTCCCACTTCAGGATTCTGACACCCAAGTCCAATGTGTGGTTTTCCCACACCGAGCAATTCTCCAACACCAGTTGGGCATCCTACAATTCAACTCAACTCAAACACTATCTACCTGGGGATAGCATCGGACCCTACAATTGAGGGGCTCAGTCCCAGGAGACTGCCCTTTCCCCCAACTTCAGACCCCAATCACAGGTCTAAGTTGTCACTTGTCTGATGGACTGACTACAAATGGAAGGTTCCAACAATCCCCTGTTTGAGTTTGGTTAATTTTCTGGAGCCTCTCGCAGAACTTAGAGAAGCATTTCACTTACTAGGTTACAGGTTTATCATAAAAGGATATAACCCAGGAACTGACAGATGGGAGGGATGAATAGGGGTGTGTAGGTGAGGTGGGGTGTGGGGCCTTCGTGCCCTCTCCAGGGGTGCCAATCTCCCCCAGTCTCCAGGTGTTCACTAACCCACAGCTCTACTAACCCAGCCCTTTTTGTTTTTTAATGGAGGCCTCATTACATAGGAGTGATTGATTAAATCTTTGACCACTGGTGATTGATTCAACCTTCAGTCCCTCACCTCTCCCTGGAAATCAAGGGAGGGACTGAAAGTTCCAACCCTCTAATCACCTGGCTGGTTCTCCTGGCAACCAGCCCCCATCCTTAGGTGCTTTCCAAAGTTACCTTATTAACCTTTGTGTTCTCAAAAGACACTTTTATAGCTCTCGTCACAGGAAATTCCAAGGGTTTTAGGAGATCTGTGCCTACAATGGTCGAAAACCAAATATACATTTCTTCTTATAAATCACAGTATCACACTACCCCAACCCCATCTCTGAAATTGTTCAAGGTCTTGTTGGGATAGAAGAAATTCTACCAAAAATGGGACATGGGTTCTTAGCCCTTGATTCTTAGCCCTGGTTGGACATGAGTTACCTGAGAAATAATAATGGAATAAATTTAAAAACCATGGGATAAAATGAGAATTTCTGTGATCTCCCCAGATTCTAATGTGCAACCAGATCAATGGACCCTGCTCTAGACTCACCTCCAGTGAAAGAAATGGAGTTTTTCGTCGGAGTTGGGTTCCCAGAGTGCACCGAGTAGGGGAAAGACCTAGACTCAGAACTGACCAGCATTCTCTAACTTTTCTGCCTATCAGAATCATCTGAGGAGTTTTGAAAATCCCAATGTCCATACCACACCCCATTAGTGGAGTCCTAAGCTCTGGTGATTGGTGTCAGTTTTTTCTCTTTAAATGTATAGCTGGCTTGGAGAACTACGGTTGTAGATCAGGAGTCCTCACAGTTGACGGAGCATCTGAGTGACCCAGAGGGCATGTTAACTCACAGGGCACTGCCCTCTCCTCATCCCAAGTTCCTGATTCAGTGGGTTTGGGGGAGGGGCAAGAACGTGCATTTCTAACATGTTCCCAGGTGACCCTGATGCTGCTGGCATGACCTTGGAGAACAATGTTCTAGACCAAGAGAAATATCCTGGTCTCTTCAGCTTGGCTTGCCCTGACAAAGTAGCCCAGAGCCATTCTAGAGAACAAGTGTCCACAGTACCCTGGATGGGGCAGATACACAGGCAGTGGCCTCCTTCTGTTTGAGGAGTGACAGTCAAGGTCTTGCTGTGGCTATAGGGAAGCTCTCCCAAGGCAGAGGCTAGTGGCTTCTTGGTGGTTTCAATCTTTCTAAAGTGACCTTGGTTGGGATTGTGGCTGTTGAGTAGTCAGAGCTGATAGGACATTAAAAAGATGACCACCTTCCAGCTAACTTCTTTCTCCCTAACCCTTCAGACACATGCAAGAAAACTAAAGAAGGGTTAAGTTATTCAGCATAAAAAGTAGAGATAAATTTTTCAACCGGTTAGTTTGACATTTAAAAAGCTATTTATAAAAATGATCATTTCTCGAGAAAATAAAAATAGTGAGAAACTCAAAATTGGCAGTTCTAGCAGAGGGAGATAATGTTATGCAGAAGGCATTTCCAGGACTTCCTTAAAACATATTTTGGGTTTATACAGTGTTCTTTCTCCTCAATGACATTCAGACATTCCCCAGGCAAGATTCCCCAATCCGAAGTCTTTTTTTTCATTGTGTTAGTTTTAAACAATGCTCACTCTTCACTGCTGTAGCCACATCAGCATCAGCTGCCTGCAAAGGCGGTTGGCCCCCCTGGGCTCTGCCCTGGTGCTGGGTGGGCAGTGGGGGAGGAAGAACTGGCATCAGTGCCCCACAAGTGGGTGTTTTGTGGCATCACAGCGGAAATTACGTGACACAGCACAAATGGGAGACCTGCTTTTTAGCTCTCAAGTAGGAGGTGACTCTTCTCCCTAAAAGAATTTAAATCTACCCACCTCCCTCCACCCTGCCCCATGCCAGCTTGCCGTCTATCAAGGACAAAGCCTACGAAAACATTCATCCTTCAGAGGATCAAGACACAGAATGTCCAGGGTAAGAGAAGGACTGGTAACAAGGGGTGGGTCCTTACCCAGGTTCCTAAGCGAAGCTTGAGAGCTGCTGGCCACCGGGCCTCCGGGCAACAGCTCCATTCCAAATCCAGACCTTATGTGACCGGAATCACATGGGTCTCACAGGTCAGGACCCAGCTGGACACTGCTTATCCTGATTTTGTTCTGTAATCAGTTTTTTAGGGATTCTTATCAGAATCCACACTCGATCATCCCCATGAACAGTAAGCATAGTTCCATTAATACACATCCAATGGCATGTGGGCCAGCAAGCTCAACACTTACTTTGACTGGGTTTATAAAGCCCCAAGTTAAGGAGTCCCTTTGGGTATTGTTGAACATGAATACTATTGGGGACCTCCTGCTGGGTATTATGCCCAAGTTGGGCTGCTGGGACTGTCTGATGTCACTGTCCCTCTGTGCCACACATTATGCTGCAGGTTCACATGCTGACCCCAACACTCACATGCTTGGAGCAGAGTGGGCCCTGTCCTGTCATTGTGCCAGATTCTCTCTCCTTTGCCAGCAGTATCACTATTCCAGGAATATCCTAACAAGGATATTACAAGATTTCAACTGATGCCTTTTTCTCTTCTAAAAATTCCCCAATTTTTATTTTGGAATAATTTTAGGTTTACAGAAAAGTTGCAAAGATAGCACAGAGGTGCCATACAGGGTCACCTATGGCTGCACGTGTGCGATTCCAAGAGTGAGGGCCTCCCTAAATTTGCACCCCAGGTGCCTTGCTCGCCTGTGCCACATCCCAGCCCCATTCCCACGTACCCCCTCCTGCATGTCCTTGTGCACTTGCCAGGATTGAGAGATTAACATTGCTGCATTACCGTTAGCCAAATATCAGACTTTGGATTTTTCTAGTCTTTCCACTCATGCTATTTTTTGGTCCAGGATCCCACCTAGCGCAGCATGTTGCATTTTGTGTGTCCTTGGGATGGCTTCTCAGCCTTTCGTTGTTGTTTTTGATGACTTTGATAGTCTGAGAAGGGTGGTCAGGTGTTTTGGAGAATGTCCCTCAATTTGGCTTCTCTGAGGTTTTTGTCATGTTTACACTAGGGTCCTGGGAACCTTTTGGAAAGAATACTTCAAAGGTTAAGGTCTCTTTGCATCACATCATATCAGGGGCACATGATGTGATGTGACGTTGCTGGATATGATAACCTTGACCATTTGGTTCAGGTGGAGTCTGCAGGATTTCTCCACCATAGCACTTCTCTCTCCCCTTTCTATACTCTGTCCTTTGAAACCAATTATGAAGTCAAGTTCATACTCAAGGGGGCAGGAGTGGTGCTAAGTGCCACCCTCTGGACCTGGACGGGTCCTGGCATTTACATGCATTGTTTGGAAGTGAGTTGTTTTGAGAGGTGGGTGCAAGTGTTTCCTGAACTTACCCTTTTGCAAACCACAGATAACAGAAACAATCAGTGACTCAGACAACTCTTGCCAGCAATGTCAGTGACTGTGAAGGATGTTGGTGTTGGGAGCCCGGGGGCCAGTGCTGCGCAGGTGGTGTGGCACTTGTGCTGATGGGGCTTCTTGTCAAAGGCAGTTGGGGATGCACGAGTCTGAGGAGATGGTCTGTTGATCTTGTCTTCCTTTGGAGAACTGCACTGACCACCCATGGGTAAGGTTCTGCCCCAGCCCGGGACCCACACGTCCCAAGGGCGGGGAACCGGCAGCCTCCTCGACAGGACATGGTAATAATTCATGGAGACATCACAGGACAGTTTACCGAATGAAGGTGGAACTGACAAGCCCCTCTTCCAAAGCTGTAATTAAAGCAGCGGGTGAGAAATGGTACCTGTCTCATTCTGCACGTGCAAACTTACCTGTCACAAGCGTAGTGTTCAACTTTTCCTTAGGTCTTGGTTGTCACTTTCAGATACCTGCTGCACAGATAATGTCTTATGCCTTTACCTTGAACGCTTTTACTGGCAGAGCCTTACGTCTTTAAAGGGATGTCTAGGTCTGGGGAAATGGGGTGGAGTTTGACAGCCCAGTGGAAAGCAAATCCACTACATGTCTGTAACAATTATTTCAGTTACCTGTACTGGGTATAATCATGTTGAAAAACAAACCTTTTCGGGTGAATTTTTCCCTATTAGGTTATTTTCATGAGAACATCAATAGTGTCATAAAAATAAAAATGGACTGGAGCCTGGGCATTATAAGTGAGCTCTGCCCAGGGAGCCTAGGCTTTTATTTCTCTGATTTAAAGTCTCTCAATGCAGCAGCATTACTTGTAGTACTCATTTATTGTTGAATCTCTTTATAGGATAGGAAGCACTTTTTACTCCAATGGGATCCATGTGGCCAGATCTTGGCCCATAATTCTAGAAGGCCAAAGGAAACAAGGCCTGTATTCACTTGGGAGGGTTAGCCCAGGACTGAGCTGGCGTTTCCTCTCATGGCGAGGTGGTGCTGTCCCAAAGATAGGAGGCAGGATTTGTGCCTTGATGTGCTCAGGGATAGCGACATTGTGAGCACTCCATCATTGATCACGATTATCAGGAAATCAACTCGATGGCTCCGTTCACTCCTGCTCAGTTACCTTTGTGGGTCCGGGTGGATTTCTTTTTCTCAGTCAGGATGTTCTGAATTAGAATATTGAGAATTCATTTTAAATAAGATTATATGAAATTCTTCAAAGGCCTACCCTGGTGGGGTAGAAAAATTAACTTCTTGGTAAGATCTTCCAAATATCCAAAGTTCCAGAGTTTTTTCATACCCAGTGTTTCTTTATCACTCTCTTGTCCCATTTCATCAGGAAGCAGATGTGTCCCCTGTCCCCCTCCCCACACATGGTGTTGCTTTGTCTTGGGAGCTGGTTAAGCTGAATGGCTCTGGGCCCCATGGGTGCTGTGCGGGCAGGAGGGTCCAAGGCTGTGAGGCTCAGCAGACCAGGGCAGGCTGTGGGTGAGGCTCAGAAATCTGTGCTCAGAATTTTATTCATTTCTTCACCTAAAAACACACACCTTCTTCCTAATGACCACAGGCTCATGCCCTAGAGTTTTCTGGACTGATGTGAAAGTCAATAACGCTTTTCATTAAATCAGAACTCTATGAACACAGCTAAATCAGGGACCAGGGAGACTTAAAAGATGTAAAGAAAGAATGGAGGCCATCGTTCTCTGTTCTGAACACCCGCTCCTGCCTGGCTTTGCCTTTGTTGTCATGGTGAATCAGGTCACTGCCCACATAGCAGCTCACTTTGGTTTAACATGTGTTTTTCCAGGGAAGCTTTTGGCATAGAACAGGCATTCCTGGAGCTGCTGGAATTGTGAGGGGGCAGGAGGCCAGGGGCAAGAATGTCTCTCTGAATGTCCTTGCTGGGAGCAGAGGTGACCACAGTTATGTGACCCTGAGAGAAGGGTGCCCAGTCCCCAGAGAGCTAAGCTTTGTCTACAAGTTATATCCTGCATTTCTGTAAGTCAGCTGTCACACGGTCAACTCTAAGGACCACAGAGATGGCTGTCTATCAACTAGGACGTGGTCAAGGAGGAACTGGGTTTATCACAAACATTGCCTGCTCACATTGCTTGTGCCTCCAAAATAAGTCCCCATATCAATGTTAAAGTGCTGATATGAGTGTCCATGGGTCATATATGAAGTTTTTTAATTAAACTTACTTATCTAAACATGATTATCCACTTGTGTTATGTAACTGGACATGCATATCCACATGTCTGCTATTTATAATTCAACATCAACATCATAATTCATAATACATGACTCTGGGCCATAGGAATACTGAGGTGGACATGAATGTTTTTAAAAGGTTTTCAATGCACTTCTCACCAAGGCAGGTTGAATTTTCGACCTTCGTGTGATCTGAAATACATCACACACTGGTAAAGAACTCTGTAGTTTCCAGTTAAGAACTCTGCTGCTAGAGCCAGAGCGGGAGTTTTAAGTGGCTTGTTCTTGAACCACAATCCACATGAAATACATTTTTGTGTGTGACATAGAAACATGGAATGCGGGGGCTGGGGCAAACCCTAGGGGGCTTGGCCCCAATGCCTCATCTCAAATGAGCTGCCTGAAGGCCAGAGGAGGGCAAGTGGCCACCGAGGCTGTCACTAACTGCGGTGAGCATGAGCATTGGAGTAAAGAGTAGGACGATGTTGCCATGTTCACTGCCTTTTTTAGGGGGATGCAGGCCTCTGCTGGCCTCAGAAATAACATCTGGGTGGTCTGGATCTCCACCTTTACCCCAAACCTATTTATTTTCAGTTTCTTTTTTAGGTCTTGAAATTTCCATCTCATAGTTTGTCAATATCCAGTTACTTCTTAAGGATACTGGGCAGAAATAAATTAGATAGGACACTTAGAGATCCCTTATTATGAGCAGCTTTTATTTTATTTTATTTTTATTTTTTGATTTGCTCTTTAGTGTATTTTTTTCCATTACCGTTTTGTCCCCTTACACCTCCCTCCCCGCAGCAATCACCACACTCTTGGCCATGTGCGTGAGTCCTTTTTCTTTTTTGATGAGCAGCTTTTAATACCATGACATTCAGGTGATACTGTCCTGTCCAATTCCCCCTGTGTCAAAACAGGACAAAGGGAAGGTGCCAGGTCAATGGAAACAGGAACTTATTTGTGCCAGCTGGTCTGGTAAACAAGTATTTATCATTGAGATTCTGTATTCTGAGGAGCATTTATTAAAAACCAACAAAGTTTTAAAGTTATTAGTGGAACAAATGCCCCATGTAAATATGCATTCTGTAGTCCCATTAAAACACCCAAAGAAAAGATGTTGCCTAATTAAATTAAAGCCTGGAAGCATCACCTTTTGTTTCCTTACTCAATGTCACTGCAAACCAAGTTGAAGAAAGTTAATAACAGTATAGAAATAATTTTTAAAGTATATATAAAGCTTTGGAATCTGGAGTAGATATTTCTGAGAAAATGGTATGAGCATAATTTCTCAAAGCAGCTATTTGAGGAAATTTCCATCTTTAAAGATCTCAAGAAGCACTTGTAGAGGCTTATTACTCCAGAATTATATGAAAAATTGTTAGTTAGGGTATAGCCACATGTTTTCTTTATAAGCATGTTAATCACACAGAGATATCCTGGCCATTCATGATTCTATTTCTTTTAATGGTCCACGTGCATCTGGATTAAACAGTCTTGGGAAATGAGTGTTGGTTCACTCATCTCATTTCTCACGGTTTGAAACCCACAAGACTGGTTTGTGGATAGCGTTCTGCTGGTGATGTGACAGTGATTGGAAAAATACTGGACAAGGAGGCCTTAGTACATGGCTCTTGTGGCCTCTGTCATTTAACTCACTGTGTTAATTTGGTTAAGCTACTTATGCATTCGGTTTTTCACCCATAAAATGAAGGCATTAGAATGGATAATCCCAAAGGCCTGTTAGGAATCTTAAAACCTAATGATTATTCAAATCTATGACCCTCTTTAGGTCCTCTGTGATTGGTTTTGAGAGCCTCATGGGATGTGGGAGAACCGTTTGGCTTTCCAAAAACTCACCTGAACATTCAGACAATGATGGCTAGAATGGATTTAGGCAAATGTGGTCAGGGGTGTCTTCTCTGCCAGCCAGACACTAAGCTTACATTTCTCAGATTATTTTGATATCATATAGGATTTGCTAGAATTTAGAACACACTAAATTTTTGCTAGAAGGACTCAGATTCTCATATTAACCTACCAGAAACATATCCCAGCCAATATGTTGGCCAATCTAAACGAGTAAAACCAGAGCCAGACTCAGACCTTCTTGCTCCAATCCCATGCTTCTTTTTTTTATTATCTCACCAGCTAGTTGTGTGACCTTTGGTGTTGCACTTTAAAAATTTTTTTAGGCTTCAGTTTCTTTGTTTTTAAAATTAGAACTTAACCCAGGTGATCACTAAGGCAGTCTACTTTTAAGATTGCACACTAGGAAATAAAGCTATCAGGGTTCACTCATAATTTGAGGAGCTGATTTTAGAAGTCAGGGAAAGCCATGAATAGTAGAAACATGCATTTGAGGACAGACCACATTCCCATTTTGATGACTGAAGAGTTCTTTTTCATTTGGGTTCAACCTTAACGTGCCAGAAAGCACTGTGCTTTTCGTACTCATCAGGGATGTCACAGCAGTTTCAACTCCATCATGACCTGAGGAGGCCAGACCAGTTTTCAGTACGTGTTTGAATTCCATTGGTTTTGTGGACTTATCAGAAATATCTAATTCAATGCCCCTGTTGATTACTGTAAGTGATTTTGACACGGTTGCAGGATATGCTATATTTTTTAAAGGACCATCTAGTTCTGCATCTTCCCAAAGATGGGATTATCCAGTCACCAGGGATTTATTTTCTAGCAAAAACAACCACAAATCGATGAGGAAAGCCCTGCTAGTGACTAGAGAGATCAAGCTATATGAACAGAAAAAGAAATAAACCAAAGCAAACAGAGCCAATATAGGGAACAAAGACACTATTTTTGGTGGAAAGAAAAAAACCACCCACTATTTGTATTCTCAGGGATTCAAGACACATTGTTCCTGCTAAGCAAGGAAAAAGTTTTATTTTAAAAAATAGGGCAAATAGAGAATAAGAAAAAGCTGTTGAAATAAAAGATAATTGATGAACCTAATAAAGGAAAACCCCAGTGAAGGATTGGATGATGAAATAGAAAAAAAATCTCCTAGACAAGACAGTAACAACAATAGGGACGAAACAGAGAAAAAAACAAAAGACCTGGAGGATCAATGCATGAGGTCCAATATGTGACAAAAGGAGTCAATAAAAGAAAATAAGAGTGGAAGGAATGATATACAAAAGAGATACTGAGAATTTTCCAGAATTAAGGGATAAAAGTGTTCAAATTGGAAAAGCCCTCTGACTTCTTAGTGCAGTGAATAGAAGACCTTGGCCCAGATGTATTCCTGAAAGCGTCCAGAAAACCAAGAATGCAGAAAGACTTTCTGAAAAGGATAATCAGTTTGTTGTTATCCACAGTGGATGCTAAATGATAATGGAGTGGAATCTTCCAAGTTCTGAAGGGAAATGACTTTGAATCAATATTTCTCCACTCAGCCAAACTATCAAAATAGACAGATCCTATGCTCCCTACTAGAGATTCTGTTCCGGTCTAACTTCTGGTCTCCAAATTTCAAGTCCTTGATGTCTCTACCTCCCTCTCACCCTCATGCGTACTCCAGGAAACTCCCTGCCTTTCCTGCCCATGCCCAAGGATTCAGTCTGCCTTCAGTTTTGCAAGAGGCCTTTAATCCCCTGCTTTGATTTCTAGACATCCAAGGGGCCTGTTAACTGGGTTATGTCATCCTTGCTGTTGGGTGAAGAAAAAACTTTAAAGATCATTCCTCACCAATTGTTCGTGGCTCTTTCAACTCTGAACATACCCATTAGCACACACATACACAAACAGATGCACACTCACACACATTCACATACACATTTATGCACAGTCACATCTATACACATCCATGCACTCTTATACACATTCACATATACTGTCACATTATTCTCTCACACTCATATAGAATCACACACTCATACATTTACAGATACACAATGGAAACATGCATACACACATATTCACACATATCCACATCTATACACACATTCATACATGTATGCACACTCTCACACATTCACACACACTCACACATTCACTCTCTCACACATGCATGGCAGGGCATCCCCCAGGTCTCCCAGGACATGACCTGAGGGGACTTTTCAGAGTTGTGTCTGACTCATGTCTGAGTAAGCCAACACCAGGCTCACAGCAAGAAGTAATTAGTCAGCTGTGAGTCTGACAACCTCAGCACTTAATGGAGAGGTTCTGGCAAATTTGTGTGTGGAGAAATCACTATTTCTGCCCAGAGGAATCCCATAAAGAAAGAACCTGTTACAGAAAAAGGAGGATATAAGAATCAAGCCAAGGAGCTGCTAAGTAATAATAAAAAGAAAAACAGATTTCTAAAATTAATTATAGTAACGTGTGTAAAAATGCCTGCCAGAGTGTTTTCTTAATATTTGTTAGCATAAAAAGAACCCCCTGCCTCCAATTTAGCATCTATAAATAGTGATAAGCTTTGAGAACTGTTAATTTACCTTCTCAAGGAATAAGAGGTCAGACGCTATTTGGAAAATATGGAATTTTAAAAGCCAACAATTATTACAAAGCCACAATAAGAAATATACTTTAGAATAAACTATTGTTCAGAGTAGTTTATATGTTAGGTACAAAAGTGCTTTGAGAATTTAGTGGCCAGACATTTTTTGGTTCAATTTACTGTCATGATTATGTGAAAATTATGTTATTTATATTTTTAATTAGAACCAAGCTGGATAATTTCTGTGATAATTATGCTTGTGAAACATTCAGATCAACGGGCTGGAGATTACCATGTAAGAGTGAAGGCCAGGAAGTTGCAACTCTTGGATGATCAGTCATAATTCAAGAATATATGTACATAATTCAGCTTGGCAGACACCACCAATGGACTATGTCACTGTTTGTATGATAAGATTTTTTTCTTTTTTAGCAATTTTACATGGCTGACAAATTACCTGATCTCTACCAAAGATTTGGAAAAGGTATGGTATTGAAGTGAGCCAACACCCAACTCTTTTAACTATGAGGGTAACCACTGCCATACGTAGAAAAGGTGTTGGGGGGTGTCATGTTTTCATTGGAAAGGGACTGGGCTCAGAGTAGGTCTGCGTCAGGCCAGCCTGTCGTGTGTGGGTTCTTGATTTCGTGGAGGAAAGAGTTCACAGCGTGAGTCCAAGTGATTTTGAGCGTATGTTTATTAAAGCTGAGGACAGTGAAACACAGGAAGGACTTAGGGTAGCAGAAGCAACAGGAGAGAGCCAAGGCGCTGCTCTGCTTCAGCTCCCCAGAAAGGTTATAGAAAAGAGGTGAGTCAAGGTGGGGCTGCCGTCAGCTCACTTTGAAATCAGAGAAAAAAGGAGCTTGGAGGCAGGTTCAGGGGGTCAGACCTGTGTGAGTTGCTGCCGCCAGATGCTCCCCTAGTTGCCAGTGCTGTAGGGTCCCTTGGAGTTGATGAGAAAGTCAAAAGTTCGTGCCTGAGAAGGAGAAGGGCACGCTCCAGAGAGGGCTGTGTCGGTGTCCTTTGTTGTGAGGGTTTTTAATTCTCTCTTGTGGTCCAGAATCTTAGGGAAGGGTTTCAGTTGAATATTCATCAGCTTTCCAGGTGTGTTTTTAATGTGCTGATGCATCAAAATGAGTGTATAGGGGAGTTTAGGATTATTCTCTGGTCAGCTTCACTGCTTTACTTTTCATCTTGGGTCTGTCTGACTCTAATCAGGTTTGTGGGTTTTTTTGTTGTTGTTATTTGTTCCCCTGACTTCATCTGTCCTTGGGTTTGGCTGGCACAAATGACATTGAGTCTCTGTCCTTTATCTCCCTGACCAGTACACTTGAAGCTATTTATTCTCTGGTTAGGAAGGAGAGGTATAAACCATTTGCTTTCAAGTGTCTCTGGTTAGGGAAGATAAAGTCTTGCTGACTGTAAGTTGTTCATATTGTTTGACCTTGTTTAATTTTCTTGTCTCAGTTTCCCCATTCCACTTGCCCAGGAATTTTGCTAGCTTCATACTATCCTGCCTCAAAGTCATATGTGGGGAGGGGATTCTGTGACCCAGATGTCCTCCCTTGGGCATGCTTTGAGTCCCAGTTGTGGAAGATAGGCAGCAGAGGACAGCAGGGACAAGTCGTGCCCTGCTATGTGGCACAGAATTATTTCCAGGAGCGGCATGGGTTTAAGTGATGGCAATACAATTTGCACATTACAAAAACAATTAGTAAACCTTTAACCTGAGCAAATTCGGAACTCAGACATTCCAAGTTGAGTGTTCTAGTTTGAAATGCCTGCTGCTTGTAGGATTTAAAACTACTTTCTGGAGACCGTACTTCCTAGCATTCCAGGCGTGGGAGCAAGAAGAGTGATGTTCGAGTCTCAGAGTCAGCAGAGAAGGAACTCAGAACAGTCTCTGGGAAATCCTGAATCGTTTTGACACAAGTGTGTTAGTTTCTTGCTGCTACCATAACAAATAACGACAAATGTGGTGGCTTAAAACAACAGGAATTTATTTTCTCAATGTTTTGGAAGCTATACGTCTGAAATCAAGGTATCTGAAGGCTCTAGGGGAGGACCCTTTCTGTCTCCTCCAGCTTTTTGGTGGCTCTTGTCTTTCCTTGGCTTGTTTACTCTCTGCCTCCAATCCCTTTGTCTTCACGTGGCCTTCTCCTGTGTGTCTCTCCTCTCTTCTGTCTTTTATAAGGACACATGTCATTGGATTTAGATTCTATCTAGGATGATCTTTTTATCTTCAAATCCTTAATTTAATTGTATATGCAACTCCCCTGTCCACATCCCCCCTCCCCTCCACCAGTTAAGTCACATTCACAGGTTCCAGGGGCTAAGACAATGAACATATCTTTTCAGGTGGCATCGTTTAATCCACTACAAAATTATCTGAGTAGCACAGGACAGCTGTCAAGTAGAATTTCCTGGTGGCATCTTAACCAGCTGCTCTGTGAGTAGGTAGCACTGTGTCCTAGGAATTAGACCCTGGATCCCACTGCCAACACTCAGTTCCAGTTGGGCACACTACTTAGCTCCCCTCTGCCTCTGTCCTTTATCTGACAATTGGCGAGAACAGTGATACCTATGGTCAGTCTGTTGTGAGGGTTAAGGAGGTTAGTATGTGTGAAGCGATTATAAGAGAGCCTGGTCTGGGCAGGCTGTGGAGTGCTGGTTTCGTATTTCAACACCCAGGATGCCAGTGACGGTGTCAACAAAAGAAATTTCAACCCTAAATCAAAGTTTTATTTTATATATTAGAACAAAAGGAAGAAATATGAGGAAGGACGCATGATATCCATTGGTGGTAGAATAAGGAGGGAGGAGTAAGCAAGGTAGGGCAATATGTAGGATAGAGAGGACCCGAGAAAGAGGTAAATGGAGAGATTCATGATTCCTTTATATTGGTGGGTGGAGGATAGTTAACATTTAACGCGCATAGTTTACAGAGGTATGCAGCTAAGAAACAACAATCAGGAATGTTGGGGTCATCTCGCCCCAGTACTGGGTGTTTATCTCTGGAGGTCTGGAGAAGAGATCATTCTGACATTTTAAGTATGTTATCCTAGAGGCACAAAAGCGGTGCACAGGGTTTGCTCAAGATGAAGATTAATCTATCAGATAGGCCTCAGGGTATGACTTCCCATTATAACCTGCTCAGTTAGGAATTTTAATGATCAGAATATCTTATGTGGTTACTTTCAGTTATTGTCAGGTCTGCCACGTAGCCCCTTTCCTTTCACAATTGTTGCCTATGATGTGCATAGTCCAAAACTGCAGCGAGATGTTTCAAGGCCCTGCAAGCTGCATCGCCCTGCAGGCCTGGTCACTGCTCACACCACGTGATGCTGGAGAAGACCTCTCTCAGATCCTGCAAAGTTGCCTTTCTCCCTCCCATGGGTGTGTTTCCATTCTTGTTCTGTCCTGTGGTCACTCAGGTCCTGTGTCTAGGTCCTCCTGTTTGAGACAGTCCCCTCAGCACCTCCGGCCACTCCCTCTCCAGCTTCACCACACACCTCTCAGATGCTCCTCTCATTCCCTTGCTGGTGGCTCTTTCTGTCCTTCCTTGTGCATGGAAGGCCCCCCCCCTCCCATTCCTGCCTTGAGCCCTTCAGGCCTCATCTCATGCTCTCTCCCTTGACAATCTCCCCCTAGACGTGATATTAATGACCTGTAATTCTGAGTCTTCTAAATGCCTCTCCTCATGGTTCTATCATGACCTTGACACTGAGCACTGGGCCATCCCCTCAGACTTCATGCTGGGAATTTTCACTTGAACATCCCCAAAGCACCTCAACCTCAACATGGTTAAAAAAACATAATACCCCATGCTTCCTTGATTTAATCCTCTGGAACCTTCTGTCATGTTTCACCATTTCACTCTCTGCTGAATGTTCCCGTCAGAACCACAGTCATATGCAGCTCCTCCCCACACTAGTTCTTTTGTTCAATTGATTCTCACTGAACATTTTCACAACCATCCCTCTGTCCTGCTTGTCATCATTTCTCACATGGACTGATGCTGAGGCTGGGACCACTGTGTGCTGTGGGTGGACTCATGTTCACCTGCTCTCACCCTCATGGGCTTTCCATTGGGTGTAGGCACAGGTCCCTGTGGATTGGTCCTTTCCTCTCACAGCACTTGCCCCATGAGACCCTGTGCTCCTGCTGGACAGATCCCACTATCCTTGCCCAAAACGCTGGGGTGGCCCTAGACCTGTGTCAGCATTCAGTTTTTCTGCTTTTATAGAATAACATGGTTTGTATCAACTTGGCTAGGCCATGGTACCCATATATTTGGTCAAACATTGTTCTAAAAGATTCTGTAGAAGTATTTTTTAGACGAGATTAGCATTTAAATCAGTAGACTTTCAGTAAAGCACATGACATCCCCCACCCAATGTGGGTCCGCCTCATCCAATCAGGTAAAGACCTTAACATAAAAAGACCCAGGGCCCCCAAGTAAGAGGGGATTCTGCCTCCAGGCAGCCTTCAGACTTGAGCTGCAGCACCAAGTATTCCCTGGGTCTTTAGCCTACTGTTCTACCTGCAGATTTTGGACTTGCTAGCTCCTACAATCACATGAGCCAATTCCCTAAAATAAGCTCTCTCTCCCTCTCCATCCATTCTATTGGTTCTGTTTCTCTGGAGAACCTTTATTAAAATACCACCTCACCCCAGGGTTCATGGCCTGGGTCTCCCCTCTCTAGCCTTGACCACAGGGAAAATTCCAGGCCCTCCTCCTTTCCAGCAAAGGCTCGAACAAAGACTTCCTGGCAGGCTCCTGCTTAGGGCAAGTTATTTGCATGAGTCAGGGTATAATGCTGGGCCTGCCAAGCTCTTCGATTCCAGCCACGTGTCACCAGTTATCCCTGGCACCCCTCAGAGGCAGGCACTTAATAAACAGCAATTGATGAGAGTGATCTCGCAGGTGCTCTCTGCCAGCAGCAGCTTGAGTGAGTCACGCCGGCCAGTCTTTGTGCTGGGCTGAGGCCAGAGTAACCCTTCTGTTACTGTCAGATGATCTGGGTGGAAGGGACGGAATACCCTTGTTCAGGCATGCTATTAGAGTACCACTGGGGTTTGTCATCAAGGGGAGTCTCAGAAACAGCAGTTCAACAGCTAAAGTATTGGGTCTTCAGGTAAACTAATGCTAGGGGACTTATTGATCCATTCACTAATTTATTCAATAAATAGTTGTTGGGCTTCTTCATTACACTAATCACTGAATAACAAAAAGGTAAATGAGAGTCTCTTTCCTTGAGGTGCTCACAAGAGAGATACCTAAACAGCTACCTACACTATAATGTGGTATATTTTACAGTAATAGTTACAGATAGTGAGTGCTTAACATGGGTCAATGACTTGCCCAATATTACACAAGTAAATGGAGGAGCCATGATTCAACCCACATGTATTAGTTAGGTAGTGAAAGGCTAACACGCTGTATAACAAAGAGGCCCCCAGTTTCATTCACAATAGATGACAACTATATAGTGCATACAATATTCTAAGTGTTTTACATTTACTACTTCATTTAATTCTCACAACCACCTGAGGTGTTAGGTGTACTCTTAATCTCTCCAGTGCAGTGATGAGAAATCTGAGGGACAAGGAGATTAAGTGACCTACCCAAGGTCATACAGCTAGCTATTAAGTGACAGAGCTAGGAACTGAACTCAGAGAGTGAGCCTCCAGATCTCTGCCATAACCATGATGCACACTACCCTAACTATCATAAAAACATTCACTTTTTTTGCTCTCTCACTCAACAATTTCAAGTTAAGTAGCCCATTTTGGTGGGGTACTTCTGCTCCACTGAGCATTCCAAGACCCAGGTTTCTTCTAAGTCATTTGTCTTCTATCCTAAGGTGCCAACATCTGATATAGTAGCCTCTGATGACATGAGGCCATTTAAATAAATTAAAACTCAATTAAAAATCAGTTTTTCAGTTGCACTACCCACATTTCAACTGCCCAGTTGCTACCCTATTGGACAGCACAGATCTAGAATATTTCCAACATCTCAGAAAGTTCTATTGGAATTAATTGCCATGTCCAGGTACAGCCAGAGAGATGAGGGAAGTGATCCCTGAGAAGACTTAGTGAGTGGGTTAAGTCCCAGACCCAGATCCAGCACATATCATTTCTGCTCATATTGCTTAGTAGCAAGACCACAAGTAACTTCAAGCAAGCCTGGACAAGGTGGACTGGCCGGGGAGGCCATGGGCCTGGTTTAACTTCCATTTCTGTGGAAGAAGGGAGAGTAGATTTTATTGGGATTCAAGTGGTCTCCACCACATGCCTCTACCTGAAAGTAGAGCCTGTTCGTTTAGCCTCTAGCTCACCTGCTACCTCTGTAGGAAGGGACAGGTCCCAGATGTGCCAGCATTCTGACAAAATCAGTAATGAAAGCTTCACTGAAATGGATGAAGTTTCCCCAAGTATGGGACAAATGGGCAGAAGAGGACTTCCTAGCAGAGGGAGGACACCTGTGAAAGCGAGGAGGCAGGGACTGCAAGACTCCAGCTGGGTCCTAGGGTGTGGATCAGTGGAAGGACTCTGAGTTCATTCTGAGGACTGGGAACTCTGAAAGGGAGGATGACGGCCGAGTCTAACTTCCTGGGGGATGAATATTTCCAGACCACATATCCCACTCCTCTGAGGGTCTCACGGCTCTTTCAGAGGCACATGCAACTGCTCCCCTTCTGTCCCACCCATAGAATTGGGGGCTTGTAATGAAGTACATGGGGCATGTGAATAGGGTGATGCAGAGAGATTTAAAAATCCTGGTTGTAGACAATTGAAAGATGTCAGAAGATTTTAGGTTGAGGTATGATATAATCAATGCATTTTTGGAAGAAAGAGCCAGTTAATGCTACAAGAAGTAAAGGTTGGCTTTGTGCATGTTACATTTAAGCTAACAGAGGGAACCAGATTTGTCAAATGCTTTCCAGAGTTCAGGTGCTGTTCTGGATGTCTTACACAATGATAGACATTACCTTCATTTCCAGGAGCAGAAAACAAATGTCCAAGGTAAAGCAAAATGTGGTGCAAAGTCATACAGCAAAGATGTGGTGGAGACTAGTTCTTTCCTGGCCATACCTAAATCCCAATTTTAGACAGTCAGAAGGATGCAAGGAAAACCATTTGCGGTCATTGAGAGCTCAGTGTGATGAGTCATTTGGTGGGAAGTTGTGATGGTGTAGGTCTCAAATCTTGTCACCATGAATTATGTAGAACACACACCATTTGCTTATATTTTAAAAACATCCCTCCTTCCCTCCTCCCTCCCTCCTTTGCTCTCACCCTCTTCCTTCCATCTTCCTTCCCTGCTTCCTTCCTTCATTTCTGTTTTTGGGGTCATACCTATATCTTGCTCTAATTGTTCTTTCAGCCTTTTCTGGTTTCTTCCCTATTTTCTCCAATACATAGTTTCCCTAAAAATTTCTTACATGTTTAATCCCATCTTGGGATCTGATTCTCAGAGGACCTGGACTAGCATAACTAAAGCCATTTTCTAGATGGTTAAGGAGGTTAACACTAGTTCTGGTGTCCTGGGCATTAACAAGCATATCTGTTCAAAGTTGTATAGGCCTTGATCATGAATGTCCCTTTTTAGCTTCTGACTTCCATACTGAAGGGTATTAATATATTTGTACTTTGTTTTATGACAAAAGCTGCTTTATATTTGCTTATTTCAGGCGCTCTTTGCTAGACAGCATTCTGGTTGACTCTTTTTCTTTCTTTTTTTCTGCCTTATTTTGAATCTAATTTCTTTATTAATCATTTTTTGTTGTTATTCTATTATAGTTGTCCCAGTCTTCCTCTCTTTGCCCTTCTCCACCCATCCTACCCCTGACTCCCACAGTCAGTCCCCACACTGTTGTCCATGTCCATGGGTGATTCATATATGTTCTTTGACTAGTCCCTTTCCCTTCTGTCCCCCATTATCCCCTTCCCTTCCTCCTTCTGTTCACTGTCAGTCTGTTTCCATGTTTCCATGCCTGTGGTCCTACTTTGTTCATTGGCTTATTTTGTTCATTAGATTCCTCTTATAGGTGAGATCATATGGTATTTGTCTTTCACAAACTGGCTTATTTAACTGGAGAATATTATGCTAAGTGAAATATCTGTCTTTCTTGATCAGAACCAGAAGCAGATGTTCCAAGTCCATGTGCACTCTGATTTTCTGCAAGGTAAGACTTTGTTTTCTGGATCATCATAATTAGAAGAGCGTACTTGAGCACAATTCATTGCTCTCTGGAGTGTTTAATACAAACTTAGACATCAGCTGAAGGTCATTAATTTTTACACAAGACTATGAGACATAAGGACTTAAGCAGTGTATTAAAGGAAGTAGTAGCGCAAAAATGGGTATAAAGTCTAAAAAGTCTTATTTTTGTATCTGTGTGTATAATTGATGAAAGAGTTAGATGTCTTACCTTATCCCCATTTCTATAATGTTGTCCTGTCCTCTCTCGAATTTGTGACGAACTTTTCACAGGAACTTGATAGTGAAAGTCCATTGCACACCCCCATTTCCTGACTGGTTTACATGCCAGTCTGTAGGCTTTACAGGAGGAATCTCACGTTGTGGCTGTAAACACTGTGTCACAGTTTCATTACACAGAATTCTAGGGTAGAACCACAGTGTTGCACGCAAGAGAAAATAGAAGAGAAATCTTAATGTTTCTCAAAACTTACTAGTATAAAAATAAGACACAATTTGTATTTTTTATTGCAACTCATGGCCTTTTATTGACATGTGAACCCACTAGAGTGGATGGTAAATCTAATTTATTTCAACATTCATGGGTTAATGTGGCACATTGGAAAAAACAGTATCATCATCCTCTACCAAATGGAATTATTCTGCCTCCCAATACTATGAAAATTTTTGGCCTACATTTGACCACGTCTGGTGCAAACTAAAGTAGCTTTCTCTTAGGGTTGTGAAGAATAAATGAGATAATCCATATAAATTGCTAGATATTGTTATCACTATGATCATCACCATTGCCATCATCATCATCATCATCAAAGCAACAGAGTTCCAAATCTCCCTTCTGCTAGAACTGCTAATGTGCTGAAAATTCGCAAAGTGAAAAGCAGAAACCAGCTGTTTTACCCTCTGGGCAGGATAGCTGCATTTAAAAAACAACTTAAGCTGAATCTGGTTCTCAGATAAATTAGAATGAATGGCAAAAAGATGTTCCAAATGGGATCACTAAGGGCCATGAGTGATGATGAAGCAACAATAACGTGAATGAAAACAAACAAACCCCGGCCTCCAGATTCCAAGGTCACAGAGATTCAGAAGCTGGGAAATTCCCCAGTGGCAGATCACATGGACAGAGGGAGAGCAAGGCCGCCAGGCCTACTGTCAGGAGAGCTCAGCAGGTTTTCTGCACGCAGGGTCTTCACCGGTGTACCTTCTGGCTTGCTGGAATTTTCCAGCCTAATTTCATTTACATTTGGAGCCTGGGGTGTTTAAATTTTAAAATGGTTCTTACAAACAAATCAACAGTATTTAGGATGTTAAGTAAAGGGAAAGCGGCCACTACTTAGCTGTTCAAGGAGGAAAAGAATGTATTTCAATGTAGATTTCAGTAGGTTTTGAATGCTTTTGTTTTCAGCAGGGAACAATAGTCAATGTAGCAATAATTTTGGACAACTGGGAGATAGGTGACTTAGAAATGCTTTTAAAGTCCTTTGTACTCAGTGGATCTCAATGGCTCCATTTGGCTTCGTTTCAAAAGTCAGACTTTAAAGTCTCAATTTCTGTTCTCACTCTAGCCAATGCAAATAAGAGGCAAGGGCAAGGAGAAAGTTTATGGAAAGGAAAATTGGACCTTATGTCTAATCACAAGTCACAAAAATATAAGGACTGATACCATAATTGTACTCATTACAACCTGACACAAATACCCTGCAGTCATAACACAGAGAGCTGGGGCTAGTGTTTCTGAATAGAAGAGGAAGATGTTGGAATCCTAACACCCAGTATCTTAGAATGAGATCTCTTTTGAAAGCAGGGTCTTTGCAGATATAATCAAGCTAAAACCAGGTCATTAGGGTGGGCTCTAATCCAAAATGACTGGGGAAAAAGGGAAAATTCTGAGACTGACCCACATAGGGAGAAATCCATGAGACATCCAGGCAGAGATCAGAATGATGCTTCTACAAGCCAAGGAACCGCAAACATGGCCATCAAACCCCCAGAAGCCAGGGGAGAGTCCTGGAATAGACTCTCCCTCAGTCTCAGAAGGAACCAACCGTGCCGGCACCTTGATCTCAGCATTCTGGAAGCCAGAACGCTGAGAGAATAAGTTTCTGTTGTTTAAGCCCTCTGAGTCTGTGGTATTTTGTTGCAGCAGCCCTAGGGAATTAATACAAGGGTAACATAACAGACATGGGAGGACTGTTATTAGGTAGGGGAAAAAGCAGCAGTGCAGATGTCTCCATGTAAGTAAGCTTTTCTTTGGCCAAACTGCTCTTAGAAATTGGCCCTTGCAGACTATACATGCAAGTATCGGAGAAGCCAGAAACAACTCAGTAAATGCTGGGAAAAAAAAAAAAGGAGAGAGGGCCCTAAGTCAAAACTGCAGAAGTCCCCCACTTCTCTTAATTGTTTGGAAAGCAACTGCTGCCAGGTCTACCTCCACAGAAAAGAATGACTTCCTGGGGAGTTACATTCATAGTGGAAAAATAGGCATTTGGTTTCTTTTTGCTTCCTCCTTTGTCTCCTTTTCCTGTAGCTTTTAAATAATCAACAACTATTTATTTGGGACTCTGAGGAATATGTAAGTTTAGATTCCTCTCCTCAAAATGCCTAAAATATAGTTGGAAAGCTAAGGTAGAAAAAAGAAATTTTAATGACAATTCAGAAGGTTCAGTGTCAAAATAAGGACAGACAATAGTAAGGACTTAAAAAACAGCCAAATGCTGCTTGCTTCCTTGACTGTCTTTAAGCTGACTGGTACTCAAGTGTAAAGTAATCCTGGACAGTTTCGTCATTAATCTGATGCTTTCTGCATTTATCCTTTATTAGATTTTGGAAATTTCTTTCTTTTAATAATCATAAATTGGGTTGAAGTTTTATCAAATATCTATTTTTAAAATGTACTGGAGATTTTTTCTATACTTTCTAAGGGACTTAATTATAAATTTTATGATATTTAACCATTCGTGCAGTTCTAGGAAAAGCCCAGTAGATCATTATTACTTTTTTAATATTAAGTGTGACAGGTTGTACTATCTGAAAATGGCTTCAATACGATTTCCCATTTTACCTACTCTACCAACTGTTAGGTAGCCAAGGTGTCTAAGAAAGGACCGGGAGCCAGAAAGGTCCGATTAAGGGCTTTTGTTCCAGGTGGGACACTGCGATCTGCGAGCTGAGACCAAGCAGACTACAGCGGCAAGGAAAAGGGTGAAGGGTTTTTAAGGGTGTGTACCAGATCCCGGGGGAGGGTGATCTGCCCCAGGTGTTCTGAGTACTACAGGTGTTTGCAAGTAATGTCCTCTGACCAGGGATGGCTGATTCAGCGAGATAAAGTCGGGGAGATTTATGGGCCTCCTTTCTGGGAAAAGCACAATGGGGAGGGGCAGAGAGGATTTTACCGGTTTCCAGCAGGATGCTGCGGCTATGCTTCAGTTGCTTCTGCTAATGCGGAATCTCTCGGTCAGGTATTTACCGGTGATGCCAGTACTTTCTAACACCAACAACGTGACTTCCTTTTTTCCCCCCAGAGGTTGGGTTTACACTCCCTCTCCGGAAATCCAAATGTGCCATGGCTTTGGTGGAAGTGATGATGGAACTTCTAAATCTAGGTCATAAAAGGCAGTATAGCTTCTGCCTGCTTCTCTTGAGCTATGTGCTCCTGCAACCCAGCCACAATGGGGTGAGGAACCCCCCAAAGCCTGTAGAGGGACTGAAATGGAGGGAACACTGCTCTCCAGCCTACAGTTCAGCTGAGCTCCCAGCTAGCCTCCACCACCAACATGGCAGCCAAGTGAGTCAGCCACCTTGAAAGCAGATCCTCCAGCCCCAGTGAAGCCACCCCCACTGATGTGACAAAAAGCAGAGACACAAACTGTGAATGCCATGCACAGCCCACATTGCAGATTTGGGAGCAAATAAGAGGACTGTGATTGTTTTAAGACAGTAAGTTTTAGGGAGGTTTGCTATGTAACAATAGATAGCTGACACATGTTATTTGATTCAATTTGCTCATGTTCTATTTAGGACTTTTGCACCCACTTGCAGAAGAAAGGCTGGATTATATTTTCCTTTTTTTCTCTTTTTCACTGTCCTTGTCTGCTTTTCATACCAAAGTTATACAACCCTTAAAAAATGACCTGGCATGTGTTCCTTTTTTTTCTCCTAGTCTCTGAAAGCATCTGGGTAAGTTTGAAATTATTTTTTCTTTAATGTTTGATTAAAATAAGACAAACTAATGTAAAAAGCTGTCAGAGCTTGATGCTTTTCATTTCTTTAAAAGATTTTTGTCTACTGGCCAGTTTATTAAAAAGTTAGGATCTATTCTGATTTTCTATGATTTCTTAAGTTAATTTTTTGTACTTTCCTAGAAACTTGTCCACATCCTTCAAGCTTTAAAAATATGAATAAGTTTCACTGCAACTGAATTATGTTCCCGTATTCATTTATAATGTTTATTCTCTCTCCCTGCTTCCCTGATGAGACTTGACTAAAGTATGCATATTTGGCTTTTCAACAGTTAGGTTTCCTTTACTGTTCATTTTTCTAGCTTCTAATTGTAACTGGAAAAGCCGGTGTTCATGCTGCCTGTCACCTACCAGACCCGATAAGCAGAGACAGGGATCGAATCTTGATAGGTGCTTTATTCAGGTGGTCTGCGATTTGGGTAGACTGAGGGTTTGTACCCTGATAGACCATCTTACATTCCATTTTAAAATGGCCCTTTTAATAAGGAGAACAAAATGTAGGTCAGAGCTTTGGAATTCAGGGAAAAGTTAATTGGAGTAAAAAACTGCAGCATTCTCACCGTGGGCGGTGGCTTTATCTGTGTCCTGGGCGTTGGTCCTCTCACTGTGGAGCACAATGGCTCAGATACCATCTGGAATTGCTTGCCGTCCTCCTGAGGCACAAAGGTGGAACTGCTTATGGTCTCCTGGAGTCAGGGTGGGTCACCTTCAGTTCCTGGAACAATAGCTTTTACATGCATTGATTACTGAGCTTTTTAGGTATCACTTAAACTAAAATTTTCCAACTTTTGAGTCCCCCATCATAATGAGTATAGAGAGAAAACTAGTGAAACTTTTTAAAATCACTATATATTTTTACTTTCATTACTCCTTTCTACAGGGTCCAGTACAAATAACACCTCTTTTTTTTTATTACAAAATCTTTTATTACCTAATCTTAAGCATATAATTCTGTAACATAACAGTATCACACTCAAGCACACCATATGACATTTTAGGTGGAATGTTCAAATTGCTGTCCATCTTGTGGGAGACATTCACAGACCTACCACCACACTCAAGCAAGCCTTACTTCTGCCAGACCCTGTATACAATTGTTGAGCTTGTGATTTCTCTCTTGTTCCTTTTTTTTTCTTTTTGAGTTGAAACCCTAGCTTTTTATTTCTAGACTATCATCCCTCGAGGTATCATTTTAGAAACAAAGCTAAACTTTGATAGGAACTGCTTATCATTCACTTCCAAATATTTTACAATTTCCCTTTGAACTAGGGAGACCATATATCAACCAAATTGTGACATTTTGATAGTGAGTAAAAGGGAGTGCTATTAATAATTACATCAGGATGATAAGCATAAACAGGGCCTTACCCATACAAATTCAGATGTATGTACACCCAAGAAATGCAGGAAACGATTTTAAAGATGGCTTGAAAGGGGGGGCGGGGGTGATTTCAAGTCTTTTCCGTTTTTCTGTATTGTTTTAATTACTTGCAATGAATACCCATAATTTGTATATCCAGGAAAAAAAGTCATTTTAATTGCTGGTCCAAGCAACTCTCTCCAAGCCCTAGCCGTCGTGCTTCCCCCTTTCCTGACTTTACCTCCTTTAACCTCAGGTAGCTGTCATGCCTGATTTTCCTGACTGTTATGGACGTGAACAGAGGCTCAGGGATAAGGGAAATTGTTCGGGGCCAGAAAGGTAGAGCGGATTCTTGCAGATTTCTCACCACTGGCCCTCCGTAGCCTTTAGAGCAGGCTGGGGAGTCCCGAAGACTGGTACCTGGCTGCTCCGCCCACCTGGCTGCCGCTTAGAGCTGCTGGGGCGGGGCCGACCTAGATCCCGCCCCTTCCCGTGTCTCAGGCCCCGCCCCTGAGGGGCTCCAGGATCTGGGATTCGCCCGCAACGGCCAGCCCCGCCCACCATCCAGTCCTCACCCCCCAGCCTCAGAGGAAACGGAAGTGGTTGTGGGCCGGAGCGGAAGCAGGAAGTGGTAGAGTAGGGCCACGGCCGCGGTGGTGCTGACTGTAGGACCATGGCGGAGAAGTTCGACCACCTGGAAGAGCACCTGGAGAAGTTCGTGGAGAATATCCGGCAGCTCGGCATCATCGTCAGCGACTTCCAGCCCAGCAGTCAGGCTGGGCTCAACCAAAAGCTGTAAGTGGCGGCCAGGTTTTCGTGGGGCAGGCCGGGTAACGTTGGTTCAGGGAGCCAGGATGAGATCGAAGATGGGGAACTGGAATCGGGAAGGCGGGGCCAGGCCTAGAGCCACATCCTCTCTCCCGCCCTCCTCTGGGCCTGGTCCTTCCCGGATTCCTTGGATTCCTTGCTGTGCGCGGAGTGAAGGCTCGCTGCAGCCGCCTGTTGCCAGCCCGCCCCCTTCCCGCTTTGCCATGCAGGGACGGTTTCTTGCAGGCTCAGTTGGAGACGTTCTCATGCCAGACAAAACATTTTCTGTTCTGGGGCCACATCTGAGGATGTCATGCTTCGTTATCTAAGTTTCTCCCTGCGTACCTCTGACGCCCTCCCGTTGTTTTTCTCCTAACTCCCTGGGGGATTCAGAGCTTGTCGGTCCCCAGAGGGGAGGCGGGCTTCCCTGGGAGCGCATTGAAGTGGGCCTGGGAAGACGAGGGCTGCTGACACCCCCTGTTGCATAGGCCTGAATTTGGAGGAATTGGGGGAAGGGACGGTGAGAAAGGCCCCAGACCCTTTATTAACTAATATTTTTTGGTCAACAGCGTTGTGCCAGCATGGTGCTAGGGCCTGGGATGGACAAAGGCAAACACACAAATAGGATGCTCCGGAGAAGGGCTCACAGCTTTATAGGGAATATAAGCATACAGTCCACGTTGCATACCCAGTGTTGGGGGACTAGTCCTGTGATTTAGGAAGGCTCCCCAGAGGGGCTGAAATTCAACCAGGCAGTGAGGGTGCCTTCTTAAGCTGGAGTCCACTGCCCCACACACAAAATCACAGTGCACCTCAGGGTAACTGTTTTTGAGAGAAGGTTCACATTTTTCATGAGATTTTCAAGGGAGTTGGTTCCAGGCCCTCAACAGTCGCATTTTCTAGTTTAGAAAGCAAATCGACAAACATGTGAGGTGTTCTGTAATTTCAAACCCTTCCTTGGAGTTCTGTAGGTAACCAAAAAGTTATGAGCTATATGTAAACCCTGTATGTGGAAGGAACACCTTTGTGGAGACCCAGTTGGCCAGGTAGGTGGTGCTTATGGTGCCATGGAGTTAACCAAATGCCCCCATTTTTGCCTTTTTCCCCCAGGAATTTTATTGTGACTGGCTTACAGGATATTGATAAGTGCAGACAACAACTTCATGATATTACTGTACCTTTAGAAGTTTTTGAGTAAGTACCATTTCTGATACTCATTCGAGCGTAATTCTTTTTTGGTTGTGGTGATGGGTTCAGTCACGGGTGATTTAGTGCCTGCTGTGTAGTAGGCACAGCCTAGGTGCTGGGAATATGCCAGGGACGAAAATAGACAAAAACACCTGCCGTCACAGAGTTTTATCTTCCAGTAGGATTAACAATTTAAAAATATCTCAGTATTGTATTGTTTAAAAAGTTACTTATGAATAAAGGAATATTAAATATGAAATATGAGAAACATTTTAGATTCTTAAAGTCCTGTTTAGACAGAAGGACAGCCACATAACTTCTCTTTTAATTTAAAAAAAGAGAAAAGAGTGAGTCTTAAGTGGGTTATATTTTAAATTTTAACAAATTACAGCCAGAAACAACCTGAAAAGTAATCTGGTCTGGTGTCTCCCATACTGCCCCAGGGCTGCTGGTTCTGGGAGATGGTTATATGTGCTCTACTGAAAAAAGAAGGTTCTTAGGCCAGGTAAGTTTGAGGAAGTTGTTCAGTTTTCCGGAGGAGGGTGTGTATGCCTGCTGTGGTCAGGGCCCGGAGAATGCATCCAGGAAGTAAACTCGAGTTTTTTTAATCCAGGTTTTATCACACTGGTTTGTTGTCACACCCCTGATTTCCCAGGTGAAGGGACTGGTAAGTGACTGCAGTGGGCTAGTTACTAGTCGGTATCAGAGTGAAGACTAAAATCCTGGACTTGCCCATCCTCAGCCAGGGCTGTTTTCTCTCTGGCAAACAGCCTCCTCCCGGAGCTGACTCCAGTTGATTTGCAAGAGCACGCTAGTACTTTTTGCAGTAAAACTGAAAGTGTAAACCAGTAGTTTCCTTGAACAGTACAGTGGAACCTTGGTTCTCAAAATTAATTTGTTCTGGAAGGCTGTTTGAGAAGCAATTTTTCTTTTTTTGGAAAACCGAATCATTTTTTCCCATTAGAAATGCAGTGTCAGCATGAAAAGGTGGTTGGGTCGAGAAATGGAGTTTGTTCGACAACCGAGACATTTCTTCTGTGAACAGCTTGGTCGAGAACCAAATTGTTCGAGATGGGGAAGGTTTGAGAACTGACCTTTGACTGTACAGGAAAAGCTGTTGTCGTTTTACATCCCAAAAGGTCAGAGATACAAGTCCAATGATATGGGAGCTCAGCAGCTGTCACAAAGAAAGGACATTCGTGCTGCAGTTTTCAGAGGCTCAGCTATATGTCTTCGCCTGTTGGCCATGGTGTCACGTTTTGTCTGCATGTTCTCAGTTGGCCCCACTGAGTTCTCTGGCTTTAGGTGGGATTCAATGTCATGGGTTACAAGTCTGGACTCCTGGGTGATAATGCTGGCTTGTGGAGTGTGGGAAGGTCGAGGCTACTTTGCCTTCCTCATCAGTGCTGTTCTGGTCATGAATATGTGGGGTGGGTTTATTGACAGATAGTAAGACGATGGGAAAAGGTTGCTGAAGGACAGTGGGGAATAGGGCTTTGGCCAGCCCAGCCCCAGCCGCTGGGCAGAAGGGACAGTGGAGACTAACTTGGGTATTGGCAATGCAGTTGCCTCTGGGCTCCAATAAGCAATGATGCAAACTGTCAGTCATTATTGCACAAGGTAGGAGTTTCCTGGCCCACAGTGGCTTTCTCTGCACACACTTTCAGACACACTGACTGTTTTCTATAACAGGATAAAGATGTCAGCCTGGGCCCTTCTGTCCAGCGCTTCCTCGCCTCACTGGGTGGGTGTGTTGGCAGAAGTGGGATCAGCCTTTGGGTCCTAGCAGAAGAGCCCAATCTGAATAATACTATTGTTGAATGGTTGTTTATTTAGGACACTTGAATCTGTAAGGTTTTTTGTTCTCTAGAAATGGACGGATTTTGTTTATATTTAACTGTAATTCTGCTTCCTTCTTTCCATCATTTCAAGAACATTGCAATGCAATGGAATTTCTAGAACTTGTGATTTAATAATTTGTTGTTATCTGTCGTAAAGGCCAGTTTTTATGCCATTAAGAAACTTAACTGTGCCTTTAATCTAAAGTGATAATTTTCTTTAAACGAAGCATTAAAATACATAAATTGGACTTAGTGTGGTGGTGGTAGTTTTTGTTTCTTTGTAATGAATAATTCAGTTTAGCTGAATGATGTGGAGGTCTTCAGGGTACGGAAGGAGACAGGTGGCCTACAGCTGGTAAGATGTGCATATTCGTCTAGGCTGTGTGCTTAATGAAATCTTTGGGATAAGGAAGGCATTTGGGAAAAGTGTTGAAATTTTCAAGAAACAGTTTTATACTGTTTAGAAATATTTGGGGAGAATCTGTTGTTTAATTCAAGTTACTTAGGTTATTTAGTAGTATCCCCCCTCCCCTTTCTGAAAGCAGAAGCAGTGGAACAGTTTGTAAAATAATGTTGGGGGAGCTGTCCTGCTTGCACCTCTCCTTTTTTCTCCCTCTAGCAGCCGGAGGCTCCTCCACATAGGGTTCTCAAGGACGGAGGGCCTGGTGTGTAGGCAGCATCTTGGAGGGCTCTCCCTGGCTCCCCCATGTTGCTGTGCCTGAATCCCTTGCCTGAAGCCCTGGCCCACTCATAGCTCTCTCATACCAAGAGCTTCCTAGCCTCATAGGTTGTGAGGATCCAAAGGGAATGGCCGTGAAGCCTTTGGGAAACATGGATGCTGCAGATGTAAAGTGGTGTAGCTGTGGAGCTTGCTAGGTTTATTAAGTCATCATTACTTGATTTTATGAGTTGTTCATATTATTGCAAGTAATATGAGATCACATCATCTGTCCTTGTATAAATGAAGGAATCCTAATTTACCTGGTTCTTGAACACAGTTTCTTCTTAACAGGGCCATATGAAGTTATATATAGCTAACTCCCCCCCCCCCCATAAGAATAGATACTAATAAAGAGAGTGTTAATTAGATGTTTCCTGTTTCCAGATATATAGATCAAGGTCGAAACCCACAACTCTACACCAAAGAGTGCCTGGAGAGGGCCCTAGCGAAAAATGAACAAGTTAAAGGCAAGATTGACACGATGAAGGTAAGGCTCCTATAAACAGAAAATAATGTCACAGCAGAAATCATCACAAAGCAAATTTGGCTGGTAGACTTTGTCATTCTTTTCCGTGTTTGGTAAAACATCACCTATCTTACAACATTACACAATTGAGACTTCTGCATCTTTGAGATTTGTGTGACATGTAGTAAACAGTATCAGTGGTGCCTTCTGTTGGGCCTTCTCCTGTAATTGTGGCTCTTTGGTTAGGAGTCTTGACTCTTCATTCCCTTTTATGTCTCTGGTGGCGGTCTCCAGCTTCTGACCGCAGACCCCTTTGTGCCACATCCCCGTGTCACACCTTCCACAGAGAACTTGCTCTGTTCCTTAGCTGCGATGAGATCTAGCAAACATGCATCTACAATACGAAATACGTTGTTTTTTTCTTTCTTAAATTCACTCAAATGTGGTTCTGATTGGAGCGTGTGTGGTTTGATTTTTCCTCTCATTGGACGGTGCCATCCCTTTTCTGGTCTCCCATTTCTGTTGGCCTCATACAAGGAGCCCTCCTGCCTCTCCACTCCCACTCCTCATTCTGGCCCGGCCATGCTGGTCTTATTCCATTTCTGGAGTTCACCAAACCCTCTCCTTCCTATTTGTTCTCATGTGGTCTTTTTTGTCTGGAGCTCTTGTGTGCTCTCTTTGCACACTGCCTGTCCTTTGGGGTCACTGTATGTCACCTGCTCAGGGAGGCCTTGGGGACAGGCCTTTCCCAAGCCTCTTTCCTGAGAGCGTTGAGGAGGATTCCTCTTTTCCCCTATTCTGTCTCTTTCTTGCAGCTTACACTCCAGGATCGTGGGGCGTGTGTGCTCCTTTCCTGCTGATGCCCAGCACCCACGGGTGTGCTCAGTCAGTGTCTGATGTGACCTTTTAGGGTCAGGGTGTGAGGAGCAATGAGAGAGACACTCAGGATAGCCGTGACGGGCAGCGCAGGTTGCCCTGAGGTTGCTGGGCTTCCCCGTATGCCCCCAGGTCATCTGTCCTAGTGATAGGTAGCATGCCCTGGAGGTGGCTGCATTTCTCTTTTGTCAGTTTGAGATTCAGTTGCTGTTGAATGGGTGTCACCATCGGGAAATAATATAGCTTTAATTGGTAGTAAGCTGTGACTATTTGGACTGTTTTGTGAGGGAGTTGCACTGTCCAGGAGAAATCTCCACACGAACAGGGATGTGATCCATGAGAGTTCTGCTTGGTCCCGCCATGCTTCTGTGCAACTCCGGCGCCTGTGTGTGATGCAGAGGTTTCCTGTCGGCAGTACCGCCTGACAGCTGTGGTTTATCTTCAGTTTGCCTTTCTTGTTGCTTGGTGTTATTCTCTCCAAGACCTGTGAAAGTCACTGAGCAGTTACGTGGTCTGCCTTTTTCCAGTGGGTGTGTATTGAAGGGTTGAAGTGCAGTGTCCTTTGAAAATGTTTTCTTAACTATGTAAGTATTATATCTGTGTGTACCCACAGTGCATCTTACTGTAGGTTGTAAGAAAAGGTTTTGAGATGCTGATAGATACTTAGCTGCCTTTAAGATTGGCGTAAAACAACTGTTAGGCTGATAAGTACGATCAGGAAGCCATGGCATTCGGTGTAGACAGGTTTCCAGGTGCTCTGAATGCTTTGATTGAGCTGTTTGCACACACAGTGCGATGTGGTTCGAGTTATTCATTGCTTCATTAAATATTATTTGAGGATTCCTGTTATGCGTGCTGTGTACAAAAATCATTTCCACATGTGTGACTGGCTCCCTATAGGAGGGCCTTTTATCACTTTGAAGCAGGAGGGAAGAAGTGTATTTGAACTTGATTTCCTCTTTCAGCTAGTTCTTAATGTACCTGTAGTTGCAAGTTTAGTTTGTAGCTGGCTCGCCAAGTCTTGCATCTGCAGGCGGTGAGCAGGCAGCACTGGAACACAGGTTTGCATGAGGGCAAAGTGGATTCCGGGTTTTGAAGGGCTCTGGGGGGTGTGGTCTTTAACTTGGGTGATGGGTCACAAAGATATTTTGACAGTATACATTTTTTTTCTTAGAAATTTAAAAGCCTGTTGATTCAAGAACTTTCTAAAGTATTTCCAGAAGACATGGCTAAATACCGAAGCATCCGAGGGGAGGACCACCCCCCTTCGTAACTTCATCCTCCCTCTGTCTGAAGATCCTTGTAGTCCTGTTTGAGTTGCTGTGACCTTCAGGCAGCCTGTGAGTGAGTGTCCTCGGATGGTGGGGCCTAGAGGGCTTTGCGGAGCTGTGCGCCAGCAGCAGCCCCTCATTTTCAGACGGCTGGTGAGCTCAGGTCTTTGAGGATGATGCATTTACCCTTACGGCAGAATTGTCTTGAAAATACTAAATATGTTAGGCAAGGTAAAAGATTTTAAAAATTCTACTTAAAACACTGTTTGCGTACTTTTTTGTTTTTATTATGGTGTCAAAGCTAAAAAAAATTGGTTTAATATGAGAAGTACTTGGTTTTATATTTTATATTTTCAAGTTTAGTGCATAAAGACTGTGTTCAATGTAACTGTTTATATGGATTTCAATTAGACATAAGCATATAATAAAGTCTTTAAGAACTTATATTACTTATTCCATGTAATTATTTCATAACATTTTTATAGTACAGTGCAATGTATCTTGTAAACAGTCAATTATTGCTTCCCCAGCGTGTGAGTAATATTCATAAAATTTGTTCTCTAGGCAGTTAGGCAGGAAGAGCCAAAGCAAAATGCAGAATTCTGGTTCCTTTATAGCCTGCTCCGTAGACAGCATAACAAATACTGAAGAAGGCTGATGCAGGGACGCTATTGAAGAACATCACGCAGACTGCTTACCGATTGCAGGGGGGATTCCAATCAACTGCACTGTCTGACTCAGTGGGTCCTCATGGGCCTTGGGAGCCTGCCTGGCCTGTAAACTCGTGATGCTGTGGCATCTGTGGGTCACACTGGGAGTCGCAGCCCGGGTGCATCGTTTCTCATGGGTAACTTGTGGGTCACTTGCATCAGCATGACTTGGACTTGTTTGTTAGGTGGGCCCAATTCAGGCCTACTCAGTTAGAGGCCTTAGGCTGGGGCCTGGGAACCTGTATCATTGATTTGCTTCCCTTGAGTGATTCTGGGCCTGTTTAGATCCCAGAACGTGCTCTAAGGACTTTGATGTCATGAGTGTGTAGCAGTGTCAGTGGTCTGTGACATGTGAGACTGTAGGAATGGTTTAGTGAAGTGATAGTCAGAGCCCAGCTTTCAGTGTCCTCACTGTCTCTTTCTGGAACTGGGGGACTTGTGCATGGCCACTGCTCCCCAGAGGGGTCTTACTTTCAGAGAGTCAGGGGCCACACGCCTTAGGAAGTTGCTACTTTGTTAATAGTTCCATTCTCTCCAAAATGACACCTGAAAAGGGCCTCCCACATGAGAACACATGGTTTCTTCTTGCTGAGGGGACTCCCCTGTCCACTAGGTCCTGGAGCCAGTGGTTCCCCTCCTGAGTTGGTTTTCCCACCTCTACTCTCCCTGACTATTACCTGCTCCACAGAGGCTTTGGGGCTTGGCTTGCTGAGCCTTTCCCAGGCACTGTTCCCATAAGTCAACTCAGTTGGACCTTACCATACCCCTCAGCTATGGGAATTTATATTAATGTTACAAAGCCAGAAATGGGCACAGAGGCTAAATCGCAAGCCCACTTACATAGCTAATTTGTAGCAGAGTTGCATGTTCAATACTGGCTGACCTTGTCCAGGGTTCATATTCTAAACCACAGCACTGTGTTGCCTCAGTAGATGACATCATTCTGCAGTTGCAACTGTAGCCGAGCTGCTCCAGACCATCACCCTCACACTTAAAACATTGTACTGTGACTCCAGGTTTTGGTCTCAGCCATTCCCTCTGTGTTCACTGGTGCCTGGCTGGTACCTGGGTGTCCTTGATTCCCCTTTGGGTTCTGATGCATACATACAGGGTGTAGCTGGCAAAGGGGAAAGGTTGGTTCTGCATGTGCTGGGTCTGGGAGTCACAAGTGGCCTTGGGCCATTTATTATAGATATCTGACCTTGGGGAGAGCAGGTTGCCATCAATCAGTGAAGATGCTTATTTGTGGCCAACGATAGTACGAAGCCTGACAGCATTGTGGGTGTGCTGACCTTGGCCCAGGAGGGCCAGTGAAGCATAATGTGTCACTCTGGAATGATCACCAGTCCCTTTTTCACTGCAGATTTAAGTATGTGGTGTACTGCCCTGGAACTCTTAAACAGTTCTCTCAAGTGTGTTGACCCACCGCCGCGACCACAGTGGATCCCCAGGAATGACTAGGAATTGCAGCTCGTGATGCCATGGCATTGTACCATGTTTCTCCCTACGTTCATGGGTTGGTTTCCATTTTGCACTGTACCTGCTGGCATTAGCATTTACTGCAAGTTCCCGTCACTTGGAAGTCTTCTTTAGGTTCAGAAATGACATGATGTTATGTGATTTCAAAGGGGCATCGAAAGGTCCGCAGGACACCTTGCAGGCTCACAATAAAGGTGTGTTAATTATAATTGTCATGGCCTCAACTTCTCTACCAGAAGGACCAGGACCAGACCCAGATGTGCACCCTGAACTCACTATTCCTTTGCTTGGTCCTTTGACCCCTCCTCAAGGGCCTCATTTCAATTGAAACAATAATTATTGAAGCCTTCTTTGTGAAATATTAACCATTTTGATGGGCTGCTTCTCTTTAGTTCGCTTCTATCTATAGACATCAAGTTTGTCGCCAGTTCTTCCTTCCATTGTGAATGTTTCTGCCCACCTTCTTCATCAGAACAGATCAAGCCACCATCTGGAAAGCCAGTCATTTTCGACACGTGGCTCTGTCACTGTGCCGCCACGAGCAGGTCCTGGTACAGTCGTGGAGCCTCAGCTTTGTATCACTATTCTAGGTTATGTACACTGCCTCTGCAGTAAAGAAAAATCAAAAACCAAATATTAAGCCCCACCTTTATGTAGAAGTAGGATGTCCTGTATCTTTTTGGGTATAGAAGGTCTGTCCAGAAGGTATCCAACCATGTAATTTGAAAAAAGGAGACATTTATTGAAGAAGATACAAAAAATGTTGTACATAGGACAATGCCGCCTCAGTCCCTTTCAAAGTAGGCATCTTGGGACCTCACACAGTTCTCCCAATTGCCATTAGCTGCCCAGTTGTATTTTTCTGAATCTTGTCAACAATGATCTGAAATCTCTTCCCTTTCAAAGGTGATTTTAGTTTTGGGAAAAACCAGAAGTCACAGGGTGCCAAATTTGGGTTATAGGGGGGCTGAGTCACCTGGGTGATTTGATATTTCTCAAAACTCTGCACGAGACGTGATGTGTGAGTGGGCATATTGTCATGATGAAGCTGACAGTCAGCAGTGGCCCATAGCTGCTGCCTTCTTAATCATCCAAATAGTTTCCAAGGAGGAATGTTCAAGCTTAACACAAAATTTAATGCAGATTCGTTGCTCTACTCAGTCATTTTGAATGCAATGGCCACACAGTGCACATGCTCACTCAATGGTATCTTCTGCTCCCACTGACTAGTACAATGAAGCTGTCATTGTTCACGTATGCACATCATGCACATTCCAGTCCACTCTCCTTGGCTGCCAGGTTCCATCCGTGTGGCACAAACAGTTCTCGTTATATTAACAATGTCTGGACTTTTTCCCGACAGACCTCATCGCGTATCAGATGTGTTTGTGCAGAAAGCTCATAAGACTACCGCTAAGAAAAGTACTGTGTTGCTGCCTTCATTGTCAGTATTGTGCTTTTTAATTATCTAGACAGTCTTCATTCACAAACATGAATAGTTAGGTGTAGAATTATCCCTATACATATCAGTTGGTAATGTCTTTCTTTTAAAACACTACCATGAAAATCTGGGAGAATCCAATAAACTTTCTCCTCCATAGTAACTTGGTGCTTAGTGTTCCATTAATGCAGGAACAGCAGATACTTAATGTGTTGGCGTTGGCATGGCGGGCATAGTTATAGCACTCCTTATGCACTGACTTGGTCCCCACAGTAATCCAGTGAAGCACCGGAGGCATGGAGAGGTTGGGTGACCTGCTCAGTCACTTAGCCAGCACAGGGCTGAGCTGGGCTTGCACCTGCACAATCCCAGGTCTGACCCTGTGTGGCCGTCTTGCCTCTTGCACTGAGTCTGTCAATCACTATTGGATATCTACGTGGTTCACAATTTTTTTTTACTACTACAAAGCGCTCATCTTTGTTCATACACTTTGCTTGTTCAGTGATGATTTAGGATAAATTTCTGGAATTTGGGTATGGGATTTACATTTGTTCAGGGTTGCTGTACTCACTTCCTATTGCCCTCAAGCCCTGAGATAACCAGGTGTTGGTTTCAAAGGCAAATGTTCCTGTATGGAGTAGTAATGTCCCTGGGTAGTTTATCGATTATATTCTTATCAAACAAAAATATATGAATGGCTTGTTGAAGTATTACTACAGTCCTGCTCTGTTTTCTGCCACTTACCTGCACAGAACTGACCCATGTGCCCAACTGACAGAGGTACCATTGATCCAAGAGGGACCTACAGAACATACATGGCTTGATTCTTTGAAGACTTGGGCAATGTTAGGGGACACCTGTCCTTTTTAAGTGTGCCACAAACCTAAGAAGTTTCAAATGGAAAAGGTGCAAACATTTGGCTATATAAATGTTAAATGAAAAACACCCCTAACTAATATAAAGTCACAAAAACACAATAAACCCCAGAGACAAAAAATTAAGAAACCTATTCATATGACAAAGAGCTAAGTATCTGCTGTACATAGAGCTCTTTCACTAATAGGAAAAAGACAGACTTGTGGAAGAACAGGCAGATGTCCATTGTTACATTGTTTATGACAGAAAGAAAAATCAGAGAGAAAAGGCACTAAGTTGAGTGTCCATGCACAATAGCTTAAATTATGGTTTATCTGTTTGATGTGTTACTACGCAGTGATTAAAAAGAATGAAAAAATAAAGAAAATCTGTATGTTAAAGATAAGGAAAAATCGCCAGGATATACTGTTATTAAAAACAAGTTTGTTCAACAAACATTCATTAAGGGTCTACCTACAGTGCTCTAAGCTACATGCAAATCTGAGTGAGTGTTTCTCCAAGGTGACCTGCCCACTGGTGGTGGAGCCACTGGCAGGGGGTTATTAAAAATGGTGACTCTAGGCCCCTTCACAAGCACTGCTGTGCAAGAGTCCGCTCCTCCCTTCACTTCTAAACAGGACACTCTACCTACGCATTCAGTTTGTGTTCCTCAGGAGTTCTCTTTCGTTGTACACCCTCTCCCTGGGCAAGCCCATCCACCTCACGGCTCCAGTTCCAATCCTGTGCCAAGACTCTCAGGTTTGTGTACATCCCTGCTAAGTGAGTCCCACCCGCCCTTAACCATCTTTCTGCTCCTCTCCACTTGGCTGTCCCCCAGGCGCCTCCAACTCAGTGTCGCCAAAGCCGGACTCAACATCTTTCCCACCCAAACCTCTCCCCATGTCTCTCCCCCAGAAAGTGACACTACCTTCCTTCCAGGTCCATCCTCTCACTTCCTTTTCCTCCTTCACCACTTCTGCCTGTCATGAAGTCGCCTACATTCCCCATTTCTTTGCCGTTTTTGCTACAGCCATGCCAGTATTTGGTTCTCCCAACACAGCACATCCCTTCCCTCATGGTTCACCTCCCTCCCTGGCTACTTGACTCATCTTCCAGCTTGCAGTGTAAAAGCACCTGCGTGAGCTCACCTTCTCAGAGACCTCAGAGCAGAGCGTCTACTTGTTAGTCTTTCCTTTGATGTTCACTATCAAAGGCACTGAGAGTTACAGAAATGTCTTACCTTCAAGATTGTAATCTCCTTAAGAGCCTGGATCATGCCAGTCTTACTTATACCTATGTTCTAGGACTTACTAGGTGCCTGACATAGTAGTGCTTATTAGTCATTGAACAATTAGTGAGCAATCAAATTATATGACACAAGCAAGTCTAGGTGTTTGGGGAATCATGCGTGGATCCAGCGGTGGCCAAGCGAAATGACACAAAGCAACTGTGTGACAGTGGAAGTGAAATGTCACAATTGCATTGGATCATGGAGAAGACTGTTTTATCCTCACAGGAAAGTCTGGGTGTTTCCCGGACCCTACATCCACATTCTGTGATGCTAGCGGGGCAGAGCTCACGAGACGAAGAAAATGACCAGACTCCATCAAAAGGAGCTCTAGTCGGCTGTCTGAGGCCTTTAGCCAAAACTTGGAATGGAGATGGATGTGAAATGATCCTCCCAGACCACTCAGTATATTTCTGCACAGAAAAAAAGACCAGGTTCAAAGTGGCTTCATGCCCTCACTCCCTTCATCCTGGCCCATTTGGATCTGCCGAGGGCAGGCTGTTTGCAGGGACTTCTGGTCCATTAACTTTGTCTTTGCTCAACTGAGCTCATGTCCTTGGGTCAGCGATGGTGGGGCTTTCTCATGTTTGCCTCTTTCCTCTCTAGAACCCTCACACAGCCTTTGGCCAAGTTTCATTTGTCAACAAAAAGATCAGATGAGTGATAACTATTCCTATTATTATAGAAAGGATGTTGCTTGCCCTTAAAGGGTACAGCCATATGTCCATTTTGTTTGTCTCTAAAAGGATTCCAAGTCCAATTTATTGTAGTTTCTAACAATCTGTTGTAATACCACTTTTGTCCAAGCTGTACTAAGCGCAGAATAACTGTATTATGTAGCTTTATTATTCACTATTATTTAATTATTGTACCCCCAAATCTAGATTTTATTGATTTTTAACAAAAATTCAAATGCATATACTTATATTTCTTAGGTAGAAATGAAAAGTCAAATAGTTTTGTATTAAGGTAGAGGTGAAATCACTGCAACAGGAAGACCCAAAATAAAAGAAGATAGAAGATTGTTTCTCTTACCCACAGCCTGACTGGTCTAAGTCTGCAGGGTGATTGTACTCATCAAGGCCATTGACTGCTCTGTCGGGAGCTTCCCTACAGAGAGGCCCACATGGCAAGAGATTGATGCCTCTAGCCAGAAGCCAGTGTACCTGAATCCCACCACCAGCCGAGAAGCAGACCCCTGCCCATGCAGCACTGACTGGCAATGGCTTACTATAGCCTGTGAGAGATCCTGGGCCTGATGCACCCAGCTAAGTACTGTCTGGGTCCCTGACCCACAGAATCTGAGCCAATAAATGTTGTTTGAAGTCTCTAATTTTAGGGATAATTTGTTACCTAGCAATGGCTAACTATTATACTTGTTAGTGAGAAATAGATGTATAGGACAAGAGTAATAAGGAATGGGAAAAAAGAGGACATGTCTATTATTTCATTTTGCATAACACCCAATCTCTTCCTCATCTTCCTTTTCCCAACCCCCTAACCCCCAATTCACTTTGGTAGCCAAAAAAAACCCCATTATTTGTTTACTCGTGACTCTTTGATTTGGACAAGGCTCACTGGGGACAGCTTGTGCTCCACAGGACCCTCACCTCATGCTGGTAGGTTCATTGCCAAGGTGGCCCACTCATATGGCTGGCAAGGTGGTGCTTGCTGGGGCTGAGTGCTGGGTCCTCAGTTCTCTCCCACATGCCCTTTCTTAGTGGTGAGGTTGGGCTGCTCATCATCTGGACTCTGGGTTCTGAGAGGGAGGGTCCCAAAAGTGAATGATCTAAAGGACACATCCTATTGTACAAGGTTCTGCTTGTGTCTTGCTTGCTTGCTGCTGTCCTGTTGGCCAAAGCTAATCCCGTGGCCAAACACTGAGTTAAGGGCGTGAGTTCTGGGAGGTGTGGTTCTTTGTGGGGCCATCAAAGCAGCCATTTGTGACAGGGGCATATGTTTACATAAAATACCCATGGTTCTTTTTATTATATAAGACTTACAAAATTGTATTATTTGGAATTAGATAATTTGTCCACATTAAGAAGCCTTTAAAAATCCAGCTAACTTCATTCTTAAAGTTATAGCCATCAATAGCTAAGTATAGAACTCTTGAGCAATGTTTCCAATGTTCAATTTATTTCTCCAGTTTGACTCTCATCATAATGTTATCCACTCCTTGTTTCCAGATTTCCTTTTTTACATCTCCCTACATGGCTATCTATTACACCCTTGACGCATCATATCCATCTATGGTGGGTAGAATAATGGCCCCTCAAGACATCCACATCTGAGACCCTGGAACTGTTACCTTACATGGTATAGGGGAGGGACTTTGCAGATGTGATTAAGATAATGATATTGAGGTGAGAGGTTATTCTGGATGATCCAGGGAACCCAATTTCATCACAATTTTCCTTATCAGAGGGGGCATGAGGAAGGATGTGTGATGATGGAAGCAGAGGTGAGATAGGGAGAAGGAGGGGTGGAGAGAGGAGAAGAGAGGGAGAGGGAGAGGGAGAGAGATGCTACACTATGCTTTTGGGAAGGGGCCATGAACCATGAGTTAAGGTAAGATGTCTTCTAGAAGATGAAAAAGACAAGGAAACAGATTTTTCCCTAGAGACTCCAAAAGCAAAGCATCCCTACAGACAACTTGATTTTAGGACGCCTGACCTCCAGAAGTATAAGATAACACATCTGTATTGTTCAAGTGTGTGATAACGGTTACAGCAGCAATAGGAAACCAATACTCCAACTGAACAAACAGATGAGGTGCAGAATATGGATAGAAGAGGTAATTTGTTCACTGATCTTTGAAGAGGCAATGGTTGTGTTTACCATTTATACTTGTAGTTTAATTGTCATAGTCTTGTTTAACCCAAGGTTCTAAAAAACACTTCATCTGAAGTCATCATCCTGGAAAACATTTTGCAGAGGAGATACTGGAAATATGAGGTCTGTCCAGAAAGTATCCAGCCGTGTACTATGAAGAATAGACATTTATTGAAGAAGATACAAGATACAAGAAACACTGTACACAGGACAATGAAGCCCCAGTCTCCTTCAAAGTAGGCACTTTGGGGCTTCACACAGTTCTCCCAATCGCCATCAGCTGTCCTATCATATTTTCCTGAATCTCACTGATGGCTTCCTGAAATCTCTTCCCTTTCAAAGGTGGTTTTAGTTTTGGGAAAAGTCAGAAGTCTCAGGGCATTAAACCTGGGCTGTAGGGGGCCTGAGTCACCTGGGTGATTTGATATTTCTCAAAAAAAAACTGCATGAGACACGATATGTGAGTGGGCACGTTGTCATGATGAAGCTGCCAATCACCAGTGGCCCATAGCTGCTGCCTTCTGAATCATCCAAATAGTTTCCAAGGAGGAATGTTCAAGTTTAAAGCAAAATTTGATGCAGATTTGTTGCTCTACTCATTCAGTCATTTTGAATATGACAGCCACACGGTGCACATGCTCACTCAATGGTGTCTACCATCCTCACTGACTAGTACAGTGAAGTCATCATTGCTCATATATGTGCGTTCCATTCCACTCTCCTTGGCTGCCAGGTTCCATTGATGTCATGTAAACCATTCTCAGTATATTAACAGTGGTTTGTCTTTTTCTGGACAGACCTTGTATAGCACACATATCCCGAGACTTTATTTCTGTTCTGGCGCCTGTGAGAGTTTCCATTGCTCTCTCCTCAGAGGTCAAGGGTTTATCTGAGGATGACCAACAGCGCGGCTATAAGGAGCTCTTTAAGTAGGAAGGGGCAGTTGAGAGTTAGTTCAGTCTCAGGAATTCCTGACTGCTACCTGGATGAAGTTCCTGCAGCTGCAATAATAAGGTGCCACAAACTGGGTGGCTTAAAACAGCAAACAATTTTTTTTGTGGTTCTGGAGACCAAAGGTCTGAAATGAAGGTGTTGGGTATTGGTAGGGCCATAGCCCCTCTGAAGACTAGGGGAGGATCCTTGCTTCTTCCAGCTGCTGGTGGCTCTGAGTGTTTTGTGGCCTCATCCCTCCAGTTTGTCTGTCTCACGTGGCCTTCCCTTCTTCTCCATGCGTCCCTCCTATGTGTCTCTTTAATATGTTTATTGCTGGGCTTGGGGTCCACCTGGATCATCCAGGATGATCTCATCTTGAGAATCTTAACTAATTACATCTGCAAAGATTCTTTCTAAATAAGGTCACATTTGCAGGATCACAATGGACAGATCTTTTGGGAAGTCACCATTCATCTGCTACTCTGCCCTTTTAGGCAGGCCAGTCATCAAGGCCCTGGCTTTGTTGACCCAGCCTTATTAGGGTCAGGTCTTACTCTCGGAATTTCATGTCCATTCTTCCAGATCCGCCCAGAGCCCAGCCACTGCCCACTGTGTGCACGTGTGTGTCCCTTTACCCATGGACAGGGTCATGAGTTCAGAGTTTAAGACAGAGGACTCGGGAAAACACTAACATGCTGCGTGTCTATGTAGAGACAGAAGCACCATTTGTCTTCTTCCTTGTCCCATATGATCCTTTTCTCCTTTTTGAAAGGAAAAAATTGAATTATACAAGAAGGAAAGAAAAGACACAGGCCTTCTGGCTTGGCGATAAGGAAGAAATATTGTGTGTTACAGTGGAAGTTCCAAAGCTGTGAAAGCAGGGATCCTTGCAGACAGCCTTGACACACACACACTTCAATAAATCCTCATTATTGCAAACATGCTGAGGGCGGAACAGGCTTTTATGTGGCAGAAAAACCCAGCAGTTCACAGAAGGCGTGTGCCGCCTGCCTGTGCAGCCCTGATGCAGGTAAGAGGCACTGCAGGAGGATTGGGAGTGCGGGGAGGGAGGCTCACGGAGGGCATTCCTGGTTCCCATGCATGGCAGTGCTGGAAGATGCTCACATGGGGGCTCCGGGAGAGGAAAGGGAACACATGCATTGACCCGAACTGCGTGTCCATGTTTGATCCTGAGCCTGCCCAGGGGGACGCTTGTATCTTTCAAGCAGGTGAGTACAGGTTCCCTCAGGTAGCCACAGGCTTGCATTAAGCATTTATATGAGTCCCATTTTAAAGACAAACATTGAAATGTCTTCTTTCATGTGCTAAGTGCATGGAGAACACAAAGAAATGTGATGCACATGTTCATTTAATTTTAAAATGCTTTGGAAGTCCAGGAGGAGGCCAGTTCTGATTCGGTGGCCATTGTTCGCTGCAGTCACTTATTTTATGAAGAGCCCCGTGCCTCACATCATGTTTGCACATGCGTAGATGTTATGGCACCTGAGCAGACACAGATGTGTTTACTCTCTATTGTGCTTGGAACTTTTTAGGCCCTCACTCAATAAATCAGTCAGTAGTGACCAATCAATAGGGGGTCTCAGTTTTATTACTTCTCTCTTACTTTTCTTGAGTCTCATTGCTAATCTTGGTTCCCAGAGTAACTGTTTGATTTTCTTGGCTCCTAGCACACTGCCCCAGTGGGACCCTGAGCACTGATAGGAGGAGGGTGAGGAGGAAGGTGGGGGTACTACTGTCCCATCCCCAGAGCGGGCAACGACATGGTTAGGTAACCAGTGCTCAGATCCTTCGTTATCTCCTTCTAAACTTTTCCTGCCGAGACGTGCAGTCAGACAGTTTGGCCGCTCCTGTGATGTGGGCACAGGCAAGTGGGGTCACAGGAGCAGTCTTTTTGCCATTTTTGTGGTGGAGCCATTAGGATAATGAGCGCTGGAAGGGAGGCAGTGTCGCTCTGCAGCTGAACACGCACAGACTGAGAGAACAAGGGATGTGCTGATGGAATATTTATTTCTGACTTTATTTATAGCATCGTCTGTTGCAGAATCAGAGAGCAGCAAAGCAGCCGATCGGTGAACCACCCCCAAGTGCCCCGTTGCTGCCGAGGCTTTGCGGGTGCTCAGGCTATCCTACGTGTCCCTTTGTTTTCTTTCATGTCCCTATCCCTCTTCTGCTCTGGACTTTATAATTTTGCCTCAGCTCCTTGGGATTCTGTGACTGAGTTACATTTCACAAGGCCTTTTACTGCCCAGCAATTAGGTGACTTGTGTGCAAGACAAGCAGGATTGCTAGAATCTTGCTTTCAGCAGGGCTTTTCCAACTTTTTGTTTCTGTGGGTCCCCATTGAGCTAGGATTATTTACAATGGTTCAGAAGCATTTAATTTTGTTTTCACTATCTTTGAAATTTTGAAGGCTTTTAGGGGGTGAGCAATGTTATGTAAGATAACATCAATAATACTTTAAAATTTAAAAACAATTGTACATACTAGGTTTCCCAGGATAATTTAAAATTGAATAAATTGGGTAATTGAAAATAATTATATATATGTATGTTTATGTAATTTTCTTACATTCATTATATTATAGTCATTATTGGCCTTTATGTACTGTTTCATGTTGGTTGGCTTCAAATTAGGGAGGGTTCAACTGACAATGAATTGAAATGATAGAGTTAGTTTTTCTCTGTTGACAAGCAATTCAGAGTTGTCTGTCAAGAACAGCTGTAGCCCCTCTCAGGCATCGACAGGGACCCATACTGATCTGCCTTTTCCTCTGCCATTTTTAATAAGTGGCTTTGCCTTCACGTCACAAGAAGGCTGCTGAACCTCCTGACATCATGTCTGCATTCCACATAGGGAGGACATAGAAAAGCAAAGCAAAAGGTGATGAGAAAAAAGACTTCTATGGAGACATTGCCATTTAGTTCTAGAAGGGTTATCTCTCTCAGAGACTTCTGCCCACATGCCACTGACCACGGTGGCATCTCATGGCCACCCCTAGTTGCAAGAGGGGTAAGGTGATCTAGATCTGAGCTTCACAACCCATAGAGTAGAGGCAGGCAAGAGGGGAGGGGACTGGGAATGGGAGTTGCCAGGCAACCTACGGGGCTGGCTCTGGCACATTCAGAACAAAGAAAGATGTGGACTTCCACATACTGGGTGCTGATGTTGGTCCTTTCCTGCAGAAACTCACTTGTAGGGGTAACTTAAGGCTAAAACTTTAAATTTCACATAAGTAACTTTAGATCCCAGATGCAGAGTTATAAGTTTTTCATTTTGTTTATTTGACAAGTATGTGGGGTCTTTTATATTAAGAACCAAAGGTACAAGGTACAAGGAAGGATGAGTCACATCCTACCATCTACACAGATTCTGGAATGAGATGGACGGGGACATGGGGTCTTCCACAGGCTCACCCTGGGAGTGCTGGGTAATAACATTGATGGTAAAGATGCTGGAGCAGAGTCAGGGTTCATGGCCCTTTCCTCCTTGTGTCCTGAGCTTCAGATGAGTGGCACTGTCACTCTTCTGCCCCAGGTCCACGCCATGTGTCCCATGCTGGTTTCACCTCTACCTGTCTGTAGTCCCAAATCAGTGTCCAGATGCTGCTGCTGAGATGCACAAACTTCTAAAAAGGCTGGAAGGTGTTGGCCCTGGTCCTCTGAGGTGGGCCAACTCCCATGTATAGGGCTGGAAAAATCTGGAAGCATAGTGGCTCTAAACACTTCCTGTGGCCCGCAGGTGGATGGGGGCGGGGAGCTGGGGGTCTGGAGAGCCAGGAGGGAAGGACATTGGTCCTTGTCTTCCTGCATTGGCTACAGTGCCAGGGTTTGTATCAGCAGCATCAACCTCTTGACAGCCTCACACCCAGTTTATTTTCAACTTATCTTTTCTCTTTCATCTGCAATCATCTCTTCTGACCTTCCTTTTCCTTGTGCCGGTGCCTTCTCAAGGCTGGGGGAGGTGGTGGGTGCATAGACAGAGCTCACAGGCCTCCCGCCTCCTCTCTCTACCCTTCTCCCTCCCCTTCTCCTTCCTCCCCACCTCCCTCCCACTCTTCCCCTGAAAATGCCCTGAGCTCTGTCCCGTGTCCTTCTCAGTCGCCCTCCCTCCCACAAAGGGACTGAGTTTGAGATGTGTTCCCTTTCACACACTGTCTATGCACCACCCCCAATCAACCCTGTAGGGACCTTTGTTTGTCCCTGGCAGTATATTGGGGGAAGATGCACGCATTTTAAGGTGCCCTCCAGACAGCCGTTCGTGCCGCGGTGTTTATTAATTCTCGAGTGTGCGCAGGCTGCAGCGTCAGCGTCCCAAAGGACCACTAACACAGTTGTCCACTGATTTAATCAAAAGGAGCAGCTGGAGCCCTGGGTGAGGTTGAGTTATGAAATTAAGGCACAAAGCAGAACACAGGATGGGCTTTTTATGTAAACTGCTATCTGTCTGACCCCTTTAAGTTGGGGACACGAGTGCAAAGCGAATGCCAGTCCTCAGGTACATATCATGCCCCGCTGTGAGACTAATTGTATTGCAGGAGCAAGTGGAGGCCATTATCAATAACCATGTATCTGCTGCCCACAGTGTGCAACCAGAAATCTCACTCAGCACAGAGCATGGCAGCCTCCCCGTGTATATATATCAGGGCTTAAACGGTATTGATTTGGACCAGCTTTTTATTGCATCTCTTGTTAAGCTCCAATAGCCTTTTGTTTGTACAAGCGTTATCTTATACAGCGAGCAAAACCAGACAGCACACGCACTACTGTTATTCATATGCTCGTTTCCACGGTGAGAAATGCAAATGGTGCCGTGGAGGTGGCACCTCCCAGAGCCCAGCCTCCTCCCTACTAACTACATGTATCCTTCCAGGCAAAGCAGAAATTCCGTAAGTATATATTCAGGTTTATGCTTATACAGATACAAATGGGTCCTATTATACGCACTGTTTAGCCTTTTACCTTTTTTTTACTAAAATATCTCTGGAGATTCTCTCCTATGAGCATGTGTGAGGCTCACCCGGGCTAGTGGTTAGCACTCTGCCATCAGGATGTACCGTAAGGCTCTCACTCCTTCTCCCGGGCAAACGATGATTGTTCCAGTTCCTCGCTGGTGGATCGAGCTCTCGTTGCTGTGGTGGGCTGAATGATGGGCCCCGGGATGTCCAAACCCCACCCCCCATGACTTGGGAATGCTATCATTATGGCAAAGGAGACTTTGCAGATGAGGTTAAGAATCTTGTGACGGGGAGAGTGCACACACAAACATGTACGTGCGTGTCTCTGAGGAGCATTCATCTGTGCCTCGGTGGGAACCGTTGTGAGAAAGTTTTAATCTAGAGACCCTGCACTGAATCATGGAAGAACAGAAAAAACTGCGTGTTTGAAGAAATTGCTACCATTATTCTCTGCCTTATCTGCAATGTGACTTGGAATCTCTTCCATCAAGAAGTGCAGTCTGTTTCTCTACTCCTTGAATCTGGGCTGACCTCATGACTGGCTCTGACCAACAGAATGTGGCAGAGGTGATGCTGTGTTAGCCCCAAGTGTAGGCTTCAAGGGGCCGTATGTGCTTCCACCGTCTCAGGCAGCCCTGTCCAGGCACCATGGTGAATGAGTCAGGGCTAGTGTGCTGGAGGATGAAAGACCATGTGGAGTAGAGTGAGATACCCAGCTGAGGCCATTCTGGACCAGCCATTCCTCATCCACCCCCACAACTGAGCACAGGTCCATGAGTGAGCCCACCCAGGACTGCGAGAACTGCCCCAGTGGGTCTAACCCAAATGTCACAGAGGAAGACTCCTAGAGCTGGCCTGAGGTCTTTAAGAGCATAAACAATGTACTATACTCTCAGAGGATGTTAAACATAGTCATACACAACCTGAGCCCAGTCCTGTAGACATTTCTAACTCTATCCTGTAAAGCTCTGTGAGAGCAACAATAGGGCCAAGGGATTGACTAGGATTTCCACATGCTGGGCCATGGCAGCTGGGCAGAAGAGGAGGGAGAGTGGCTGTCCTGGCAGTGAACTTCAAACCTTTCCAGCAAAGCATCCCCTCATATCAGAGGAAAAGGACTTCTGCCTGGATTCATACAGTTTGGAAGCAAAAATAAAAGTCCTGTCTCAGCAGATTTTTTAAAAAATATTTCTTATCTGTAGCTTGATAGGCTCGTATTTGTTTTAAATAAAATGTTTTGTTTGTTAAATTATTTGCATTGAGCAGAATCATTGGCCTGAAAACCTCCCCTTGTTTTTTTACCCTCAGGTGCACTCTTGGCCTCTGGTTGGAAAGCATGGCGGCGAGGGGTGTAGAACTGGGAAAGGACGGACTGCTGGAATTTTCAGCCTTAGTTACCGGGTGGTTCTTGAGAGCCATGTCTGTATTCTCAGCAATGCCTGCAGGCAGAGTAGGAAAAGCACCTGGAATAGTGTCAGAGCCCTTAATAGATGTTAATATGTATTCATTCCTTCCCCTTCGCTGGGAAGAACACCAGAGGTCTGACTGAGAATGGAATGAATGAGGTACCATTATTAAACACTTAAGTCACCTCTAAGCAGTTGTCCTGAATGGCTTTTGATGCAGTTCAGGTGTGTGCCAGCTGTTTCCTCCTCGACCAAGTAAAGCCCTTATGCAGGAAGGTGCAGCCCTGTATTCATCTTGCTTCTCTCTGGGGTCTCCTCTGCCCTTACCTTCCTGCTTCTCCGCAGTCTCTCACCTGGGAGCACATGCCACTTCAGTCATGGTAGGTTCTTGTTCACCTAGTGGTGACTTAGCTTGGGAATAATGTGCAAATTGCAAACACTCTCCTGTCTTTAGTGGTGAATTTTAGAATTTCTGGCTCTTTGGCAGCTGTGTTTCTAGAGCTCTCTCTACTTATTGAGGACGTTGGCTTCTGTACAGAGTAAATAGTTGCTGGAGGGGGCCTCTCCATCACAATGACTTCAGTCCTACTTGGGGGATGCCAGGGAAGCCCGTCTTCTCCCTGTCACGTCAGGAACCAAATGGGGTAATGTGAGCTTGGGCGAGAGGAGAGGTGTGATAGGTTGAATGAGGGCCTCCGAGGATGTCCACATCCTGCTCTCTGGATCCTGTGCATATGTTAGGTGAGTGATGAAGGGGAATCAAGGTTGTGAACTGGCTGACCTTCACATAGGAAGGTCATCCCAGATTATCTGGGTGAGCCCAAAGCCATCACAAGGGTTCTTAAAGATGGAAGAGGAAGGCAGAGGAAGAGAATCAGAGGGTGGTGTGGGTGCTGAAGAGAGAGAGCGCAAAAAGTCAATGTTGCTGCTTGAAGATTGAGGGAGGGGCCATGAGCCATGAATGTGGGCAGCTTCTAGAGGCTGGAGAAGGTGAAGAAATGGATCCTCTCCTGGAGCCTCCAGAAGGAATGCCACCCTGACTATACCTCAGCTTTAGCCTGGTGAGAACTTTTTTGAACTTCTAGCCTCTAGAACATGAATATAGACTTATGCTGTTTTAATCCACCAGATAGTGGTAAGCTGTTACAGCAGCAGCAGAAAACTAATACCTGAGGTTGTCTGAAAGTCTCCCCCAGGCCTGAGGTCATTTACTTTTCACCAGCTGAGAGAATCTTGGCTTCTGCAGGAGTGTGGGATCTCATTCTTGTACCCTCGAGCTCATGCAAAGCAGCAGTATGCACCTGGACATAGAGAGGATCTTTTCTAGAACTCTCCTTTGGTAAGTGCCTTCCAGGATGGCCACAGCACAAGATGGAAAGAGGGGAAGGATTCAGCTGAGGGCATCAGGGGGTCCTGCCATTGCAGGGGCTGGGGCTGAAACGTGCTCTGTAGGCACCAAGGGTGCCTCAATGAGCAGTCCAGCAAGAAGCATTATGAGAGAACCACAGGCACCACAGTGAGGGCGTAGTTCTAGGTAATGCAGCCCCCAACCTGCTCGGCCCCAGCAGAGAGCCACAAGAGAGGTGTCGCCCACACAGGCACTCTGTGCCTCACTTGCCTTCCAGCTGATGTCACACAGTAGGCGACAGGGAATGCCCTTTGGAATGGCACAGACTTATTTTAGCCCTAGTTCGCTCACTTTCCACATCTAGAGGGGGCAGTCATAAGAGAAGCCACCATCTAAAGGAGGCAGCAATATAGTGTGGACCTGTCCTGTGAACTCCCAGGGCTGAGAGATTGGGAAGCTGCCTGTCTCCTACTTTTTCATCAGTCTGTCTGGACATTAGAGTTTCTGTGGATAAAGAGCAATGTCTATCTGCTTTCTCCCTGATGTATTTCTTTTCAGTAAACTCTAGAGACCTGTGTGCAGAAATCCTTGATGCTCCTCAGCCTCTTCTCTGAAAGCTCCCTCTGCAGAAATCAGCCATCTTCCAACGCCCTGCAAAAGGACAGTGTTCCACCTCTCACTGTCCATGGTCCCTGTGGAGTAGGGGTCCTCCTTGTGCCCCACCACTTCTTCCCCGAGCCTTCTCCTTCTTCCTCCTGCACTCCTGCAGCCCTTCTCAAGCACACTGCCGCTGCTGTCATGCCTGACCTGTCGGTCTTCTCCCTCATTCCCTGAGACTTTGGCTTCCGGTCATGGTGTTCTCTCTAGTCACCACTTTTATGTCTTTGGTCCCCTTAAGGATGGTCCAGAGGTACCTGATCACTGTTCTGTGACCTAATCAAAGCTCCAACTATCTTCCCCCTGCCCACCTCAGCCCCTTACTCCCAAGGCCACACCCAAGGCCTGTCATCCCCGTAGAGTCCTCACCTCCAAAATCTCTTGCAAGTGCCTTCCCTCTGACTGCCTCCTCCACCTGCCTCATCTCCCTGTGTTCTCCCTGCTGTGCTCTCCTACCTTTCCGGAGGCTTCTGAGTCTTCCATTTTACACGTGTCCACTACCCAGCTCCCCCATCCTCATTTCCCCTCTCTTCCAGCTAAGATTCTGTGGTCTTTCTGATACTCACTCCTTTTACATACCCTCAATTCCCTTGCCCTCTTCCCTCTATTTTATAATTACTTGGAAACATCCCAGCTCTGATTAAATCCATCCATCTGCCCTGAGTGTCTGAACATTGCAGGAGAAAATTACACAACTGGGCTATGCTCTCACTTTATATTCATGACAGCCAGCCCTGGAAGGGCCTCAGTGCAACCTGAAATCGGCTGCTCCCCACTGAGGGCCTTTCCACGGAGTGTTAGGCAAATGCACATCTCTCTTTGTGGTTCTTAAACCTAGTAAAGTATTATTGGCATGGCTATATGGCTGCTAAGACCCCGATTCCCAACTGTTCTGCCTTATTTGGTCCAGGGTGGGGCCCAGACATCCTTAGGTCTTGCTTTTTCTTTCTTTTCTATTTCGTTGAAGTATAAGAGTATTAGTTTCCTGTGGCTGCTGTAACAAATTACTGCACATGCAGAGGCTTAACACAACAGAAATTTATTGTCTCACAGTTCTGGGGGCCAGCAGGAAGGCCTGGTCGCTGAAGGCTCTAGGGGAGGATCCTTCCTGCCTCTCCAGCTCCTGGCTCAGAGCAGTGTCACTCCAATTTCTGCCTCTGTCTTTGCATAGCTTTCTCTGTGTCTCTGTGTCCTTCTATCCCTTGCAAGGACAATCTCAGTTTAGACTGAGAGCCCACATGCATAATCCAGGATGAGCTCCTCCTCTCAAGAGCCTTAACTGCATCTTAACTACATAAGGTAATAGTCAGTCTTTTGTCACGTAAGATTCTGGGAATCAGGACATGGATTTATCTTTTTAGTGGCCACCATTCAGCACACTATATGCAGATATACAGGAAAATAGACAAATCCTGTGTGTATAGTTGAGAAATTGCTGCAAACTGAACACACCCAGGCAAACGGGATACAGATGAAGTAATAGAATCCTGCTGACATTCCAGAATCCCTTGCGCCTCCTGTCAGCCGGGTTTTGAATTACACGTTCATGAAGTCATGTGTGTGTTCCGTGTCCACTTCTCTCACTCTCCATCATGTATGAAATCGATCCTTGTGTCGTTGTAGCTCCTTCATTTTCATCTTGGTGTATCTTCCCCTGCATGACCACATCATCATTAGTAATCCGTTCTGCCCTGGGTGGGCAATGGATCATTTCTGTTTTTTGGCCACTACAAATGTGCTGCTATGAATACTGTGGGTTCACATCTCTTGGTGCACATGCAAACTCATTACTGTGTGTGAACAACTAGGAGTGTGAGCTGGCCAGAGGGAGGCACATTCTCAGCATCCGTGGATGCTGTTCTCAAGGCAATGAGTCCGCTTTCCCAGGGGAGGACCAGAGCCCATCACCCACTTTGCCCACAGCTGGCATTGCCTCTGTCTTTTTTAGCAGCCTGGTGAGTGTGTAGACTGTGTCATGTTGTGATACGGGCAACGTTGACCGTCTTTCCATATGTTCATAGACAACGTGGCTAACCTCTTTTGCGAAGTGCTGGTCCCTTTGCCTAGTTCTTTGAATTTCATTGTCTAGATTTATTGGGTTTTAAAATTGACTTATACAAGTTTGTTTTGTTTTATCCTGGACATAAGACCTTTTCTCATATATGTCTTGTGAATGTCTTTTTCCTTTGAAGGTTGGCTCTCTCAATGTTATCAATGGATGAACAAAAGTTCTTAGTTTTAATGTGGTCCAGTTTACCAATTTTTCCCCTTTTATGGTTAGTGCTGTTTTTCTCCCCCTGTTCCCCCATGTTCTTCTTAAAGCTTTATTATTTTGCCTTTCACATTTAGATTTATAACTTATCTGGAATTCAATTCTGAATGGTGTGAGGTAAGGGTCATACACGTGGATTGCCCCCTGAGTTTTAAATCACCCATTTTGGGGTTTCCCACTTTCTCTGTCTTCTTGTCTTAGATTTGGGGATTTTTCTTCCTTGTGCCTCCTAGGGTTCATCTTGTGTGGCTGGTAGTGACAGGACAGAGAGAGAAGGAGACAAGCTCCTGCAGCTTTGTTCCCTCCTTGATCCTCCTTTTCTTGTTGTTTCCTAGCCCCTCCAATCTGGGGAATGTGTCTGACTCCTAGCCCCCCTTCTCACCTTAGTGCTCCATCTGCTTTTCATTCCCCAAAGCCCCTTCCCTGCTTAAATCTAGTCACATGCACATGCCACCCTTCTCCCCTGCCCCTGCCACCCTGTCAGCTCTTTCTGGAGTGCACCGTGCTTCCGTCTCTCATCCTGCTGGGTGAGCTCATTCACCCAGACCCATGTCAGATGCTGACTGACCTGCCTACCAGGTCTAGTGGAATAGCCATGCCTCCTGTGCTGTCCTTCATGAGGGCGCACAGTACATTGCATTGTAATGCTTTGCTTACAGTGTCTGTGAGCCTTTCCAGGGTAAGTGCTGGGCCCTTTTCCTCTCGGCATCACTATGTTTGTTGAATTGCATGGAACTCAAATACTCTTTAGTACATGCCAAGGTGAATTTTTAGAGAAATGTGGATGGTTTGTAATTCAGACCTGAAGCTTAAGTCAGATCCTCACGTGCATTGTAAAACTCTTAGGAAAAGTGATTGTCAGCTACGATATTTGTTGTTTCCAGTGGTGTTTGGTCCAAGGTTTACCCTGAGCTTCTGTGCTCTGGGCTGGTTTGTTGAAAGGAGCTCTGCATTCCCCACCCACGACCCCCCTAGAATGATACTGTGCTTCAAGGTGAAGAGGTTACCAGGTGTCTGTGGACCAGCTCAAGAGGCTCCCAGCTACCTGCAGCATTCCTTCCATGGTTTTGGAAGCAATGGAGGGACCCCAGTTAGGGGTAGAGAAGGTACAAAGAGGCAGTGACCCCCATTTCCAGGCATGGTGGGGGTTCTGATTGTATTTGAAATCTGTACCGGCACCTTCTGTTTAGCTTTTGGGAGCATACCATGTGTCACTGTGGGTGCCACTGTCTCTGCTCTATAGGAGGAAAGGAGAGGAGCTGTGAGGCAGCCCGTGCTGAGGTCAATAGTTTAGATTCTGAAGAGAAGGGGTTGGATCTGCACTGCTCAGAGACAGTCCACAAAACCGAGCAGCCAGAGATGCCCAGGGCACAATGGCACTTGCCAGGAAGTCCTCCCCTGCCAGGAGCCCATGTGATTGACGGCCCGTTTATGAGCATTGTGCATGAGTGTGTTTGCTGAGCCCGGGAGTCCTGCTCCCTGGTATTTACCAAGTGATGCCCTTACGTGGACCTTATAAAATGAAGCTCAGGCAGAACAAATAGCAATGGCAGCCACAGCTAGCCCCCTTTGCCTCCTGCCGGCAGCATTCAAGTCCTGTGTCTCTCCTGCCTCCCCTTCCCACCTCTCCACCAGTCGCTGCTATATTAGGGTTCCAGCCATAAAATAAAAATAATTTATAGACAATAAAATCTCAGATCCAAGGATTATTGCTTGGCAGTACAATTATTGCTTTTTGGAGTGACAGGTAATACCATCAGAATTATTCTAAGAGCAAAAATGAAATTCAATTAAAAGAAGCTTATTATTAAATAGTTCACAAATGTCTTCTTAACTAATTAAGTAGTACTCCACTTTTATACTTGCCCAGTTTGACAAGTGTAATGATTTTAAAGCTACACACAGAGGCAATATCCCATATATAATTGCATAATGTGTGAGAGAAAAAACATGCATTTTCCTAGTACCTTTGATTACTCAGACATGTATGGATGCCAGATCACTGACATTGGGCTGGCTAGTTATATTGAACACTCTTTTCCGATGTTTATACACACACCTTTGTACATATACATATTTTTAATTGTGATGTAATTGACGTGTAACATTATTTCAGTTTCGGGTGTGCACCATAATGATTCAGTGCTGTGTATATTGTGGGATGATCACCGCACATTGTGTAGTTAACATCTGTTACCATATAAAGTTACAAATGTCTTTTGTGTGATGATGACATGTGTATTTACTACTTCTTATCTCATAGCCTTGACCTGTTCATGAATGGTCAATTGATAATATGATATCCCGAAATATGAATGCAAGGCAAATAGAGATATAAGAATTAGCCAGGAGGTCTATTTTGCTTCACATGCGCCTCCATTTTAGAAAATCTGCCTGGGTACCCCAGCACTCTGTCATGTCTTAGAACTCATATGCACTGTTTCCTGGTCTGTGGGGAACACAATCACGCCTGCCTCCCTCCTGTCAGGTGTGTGAAGACAGGTGCTTAGTGTGGGAGGATCTCCTGGTTCTAAGATGAGATTGACCTTCTAATGTGGGGTCCTTCTGACCACGTCTGTAACCTTCGTGGGTGACAAAGAGTGCCATGTGGACTCTTGTAGAGACAAACCCTTCCGAAGATAAAAATGAGACAGGAAACATGAGCCGGCATTCTTGACTCAGGGCCCCCTGCAGACCACCTTCTCCTGCGCTCAGCTTTGGAAAAACCAAAGGGAATTTTGTGTTCTTGGTGTTAATCATGTAAGCGGCTTTTCCGTGCCTGAAAGGGCTCTCCAAGGACCACACACACAGGCAGGACAGCGCCGTCAGCACCAGGGTGTTTAGTAACCACTTGATAAAAAGGTCAGGGCGACTTAAGCTGGGCTGAAAGGCTCTGCTGCTGAAGATCATTTATTTGCAGGGAAGATAAGGCCTCTGTAAAATTATAATGTCAGTCAGCAGGAAGATGGGATTCAGAATGGTTTAAAGCTGAAATCACCTTAGAGATTTCCAAGCAAAGCTCTCCTTTTCTAGATAAGAAGACAGGAGCCTGGTGAGATTAAATGGGCTCAGAAGGCACAGAGGTGGATCTGGAATCCAGGACTTCTGAGGCCGTGCCCCGGGTTTTTCCATGACACTAGTTGGCCTTTCTTTTCTGGAAGAGATGGGAACTCATTCCCTCTGCCAGGATCTGGGATCCAGCCTGTCACAAGCCATGGGACTGGGCCATCACCCCAGGCTCTTGTCGCTCAGTTTCACAGCAACTAGAATGTCAACAGTCATCTCAGGCTTTTCTGCTAGGATGAGGCCAGAGGGGACCCTGGGCACATCCTGGCAGGCAGAAGCCCCAGAGCTACACGAGGCTGCTCTGGGACCCTCTCAGGGACTAAAACTTTATTCTTCTGCCCATCATCCTGGCCATTGGCTAGAGCCCTCTTCTGCCACTGGTGTGTGGCTCCAGCAGGCTGATGCTTGGAATCTGCTCCCAGGTTCCCTAGCACTTTCTGCTTTTGCTCCCACTGTCCAGGCTGGGAATGCAACAGCCTCCTGCCTGGTCCCTACACCTCCCTCAATCCCATCCCCACCCCCACTCAAATTCACTCTCCTCACCCCCACCCGAGTGGCCTTGCCAAAGCTCACCTCACGTCCTCACCCTCCACTTAACAATCCTCAGACGGCCCAGCACCACAGCTCAGCCAGCATGGCTCAGTGTAGCCACCTGCCATCTGTGAGTCTCCTTTGTCATCCGCAGTCCTTCAGTCCCCATCTCAGGGGGTCTCCTGTTCCTCAGGACTCCTCTTTCTGTATCAGAGAGCTACTGTCTCCCAGTCTTTCTTGCACACATCTGCCAAGTTAGATGCTCCAGGAGACCCCCATCCTTGATCCATTCTGGCCCTAGAGGTAACAGAATCCTCTCGTCTCCATCCACCTACCCTAGGCACGGACATTTGCACCCCTGTCACAGGCACCCTTGCCTCTGGAGTGGCCTCTCCAGTAAATGTTTGTTTCTTGGTAAATGTTGGTGCTGAATGACTGGTTAGCTGTGCCGTGCGACCTCAGAACCAGAACTGGTGAGGAGGTTCAGATCACACGAGCATCAGCTCATTGTATAACATGTGGTAGGTTTGATGAGTTTCAAAAAACAAATTAGTGACTGTGCTTTTGGCTTTTTTTTGATGATACTGGTTGAACTCAGGAAAATTAAATTGGTGCTACTTACTTATGCTTACATAAGAAGCTTTTACAAAAATATAAAGGCAATCATCCCAGAACTGTTCTGTCGATCGGCTAGAAAACCCACTGAAATGGCATTAAAATTAATGTTAATAAGATTAGGAATGGAAAAAAATAAACTTAATTTTAGTAATTAGACTTTCATTAGAATCAGATAAATTATGATGAACACTACTTAAAATATACCTTAGTATTAATATGCATTCTATGTTATTTTTCTTACACTAATGTAGTTAATGTTCTGGGAAGAATAATAATTCACATATATTTTGAGATGATTTATTTCTCTAGCTTGTATGGGGACATGTGCTAGATTTAGGGAAGTGAGCAGATTACATTTTCCTGGACATTAGGGGGTTGTAGTTTTCACCTCATTTCCATACTTTCTGGTGCTTATTTTTCTGGAGCCTGAACAGAGTTAACAGTGAGGCCTGTCTTCTGATAGTGGAGGACAAGCCTATGGACCCCTTCCTTCCTCCCTGCCTCCCTTCTTTCCTTCTGACAATAATAATAAACACAGGCGGTGATGTACAGACAGCTTCAAGCAATGATCTGATTCCATCACTATGAAATTACTCAGCACCTTCAGAAGGTGAGAGACACATTCAGAAAAGGCCATACAACTGCTCTTCAGCCACTGTCCACATATCCTGACATCACTCAGAATCAGGGTGAGAAACCAAACGTGGGTGACCCTGTGCTGGGCGCTGAAGAGTGTGAGGAGGGTAGTGACTCCAAGTTCAACTGGAAAAAATGGGCAGGGCACAAAGTGGTGAGACAAAGGGAGTTTGGAAGAGCTTTGTGCAGGCATTTTGGGGTATGACATAAGTGTCATCTCATTTATTGAAGCCAAATTCTGTAAGACAAAGATAAAGGCCATAGAAAGACAAAATTTCATGTCACTGATGGGAAATTAAAGTTATTGTTAAGTTTCAGGCTCAATTTTGTTGGAAGGTTATTATGTAGAGTGCTTCTCCACCTGTCCATTCATCCATCCATCCATCCATCCATCTATGCATCTATCCATCCATCCATCCATCCATCCATCCATTCATCCATCCATCCATCCATTTATCTTCCTTCCATTCTTCATTTCATCCCTCCATGTCTCCCTCCCTCCATTCACCCTGTCTCATACTTACTGGAAAATTAGCCAAAACATTTAGAGGGTTTGCTGTGGTTTTTGAAGTAAAAAAAAAAAAAAAATTACTCAAGGCACCAGTGTGTCTGCTGACAGAACTAGCTGCTTATGTTCAGGATGCCGACCCAGTTCAGATTCCTGGTGTTTCATTTCTCTATGTACAGCCTGGCTCTTTTTAGTTCTCATCTTCAGGGGATTCACAGATCCTTCAGAAGTATCATTTTGGGTATATTTGATATATTTTAACATGTATTCAGTTCAGAGTTGCTAATAGATCTACAAAGTCACGGTCCCTCCGGTGGATTTAAACATTGAATAAATGGCCAAAACTGAAGGCTTTAAAAATATTCAAAGATACCCATAAGGCCAGCCAGCAGCAGATGGTCCCCTGTGTCCTCACTGATTATCAGTATTAGCCCTGGTCTTTGCCACTTTCAGTGCATGAGATTTCAGAATCCTCTGAGGTACAGGCCACCTTGAACTCTGTCCTGGTTTTAGCATTTCACACAAAGTGCCAGGTGTGTTGGTATATATTTGGGCTCTATATAGAGCCTTAGTTTCTTTCTGGTCGTCACATCCACCATCCCCAGAACTGCTGTTCTCTATGGTGCAGCAGTGCCTCTTCCCTGGCTTTCTAGGTCTCAGCCCATCACTTACCTCTTCCTAGGTTCTCTCCTTGGAGCACCCTTAGCTCCACGACTTCATCCCCCCAAACTCCCAATTATATCTGGTCTCTCCTCTCCAATAGGCCACTGGGTTTCCTACCCAAGGTTCATGAGGGACCTCATGTTCAGCAGAAATGAGGGGTGCTCCTCTTTCTCTACCCAGAACCACCTGTAAAGGACAGTAAGGCCATCTGTGTGGTCAGCCTCACACTTTGCTAGTGCACCAACCAGGGCATTTTGTTCCTTCATTCTTGCCACATCTCTCTTTTCTGTGATTTGGTGTTGTTTCCAGGCTCCAGTGCCAGGGCAGGGCTCCCTGGTTCTCCCTTGACACTGTGCAGCTGCTTGTCTATCCTGGCTCCTTTCATTCTGCAAAGGGATGGTGAAGTCCATGGTGAGCCATCACACTACACCCCTCCTCAGAGCCCAGAATGACAGTCATCCTCCAGCCTCTGGGGTCTGTAGGGTAGTTAACTAGCAGTCACACGGTTCTTATGATGCTCCTGGCACTTGGGAAATGATTTACAGATATCAACTCATTTAATCTTCCAAACAACTACTTTGGATTAAATGTTTCTGTCCTCTTCAAATCCAAATGTTGAAACCCTAATATCCGATTGATGGGTTTTGAAAGAGGGGGCTTTAGAAGTGATCAGAGTTAGATGAGGTCATGATGCTGGGCTCCCCAGTGGGATGGGATTAGTGTCATTATAAGGTGATGAAGGGAACAGAGATTTCTCTCTTAGCCATGCAAGACACAATCAGAAGGCAGCTGTCCAGAAGCTGGGAAGGAGGCTCTCACCAGATACCAGGCCAACTGGCTTCTTGACCTTGGACTTACTTCTCCAGCCTCAGAACTGTGAGGGCCAGTTTATACTATTTCTGTTATAGCAGCCCAAGCTAAGATAATAACCTAACAAGGAAAGTTATTATTACACCCATTTAAAAATGGTAAACTGGTGCCCAGAGAGGTGAAGTGACTTGTACAAATCACCCAGCTCTTAACTGGTAGAGTCCAGTCAAACCTGGTTTTAAACAATCAGGCCTCTGATTCCCTCACATGGACAAGTTCTGCTTCCTCTCATTATGATGAGAACCATAGGACCCTCTCAACACAGCCTAACTTTCCATCTCTGCATCTCTGCTCTGATGGTTCTCATGTTCTTTCCTCTCTCCCCTGCTCCGTCCAGTACTATACTCCCCCTGCACCCATCATGTCTTGCTTATCTTGTGAGTTACCTTCTCCTAAGACTATGTATGAAATGGGCTGTGAGCTTATGAAGGCAGGGCACTTCTATATGCTTATTTACAATTTGTGTTCACAGTTCCTCATCATACCAACTATACTGCCTTATATGTAATAATAACTCAATATTTGTGGATTGTCAGGGAAAAATTTGCTTCAAGCTGACTATACAAAAGGGAGAAGTGAGGTTACAGTTACATAAGCAACATGAAGTGGAAAATGGAGGCAATTATGTGGGTAATTCAAAAAGAAAAAAATCACTTTTGGGGGGGTCAATTATGTGAATTTATCAGATGAAAGTGAAAAAAACCCCATAATTACACAGGAAATGGCCTGAGTGTTCCTTTCCACTTTGAGTGGGTCAGAGGGAGCTGGAGTTGGAGCTTTGTGTGCCAGATTCGCTGGGAGGCCAACTTGCTATCAGATTCTGGGAAACCCATGTGGCTTCTTTGTGCTCTGGTTCTTCTCTGTGACTGAGCTGGGCTGAATGCTGAACAGAGTTGGTTTGAATTGCATAATCACCCTCCTGTTACATGTTTTGCCTCAGTCTTTAACTCTCTGAACACTAACTTCAGCATTCATTTTATACCATGTTTTCTCTAAGTAGTTATGAGTGTTGTCTCTTCAGTGAGATTGCAAAGTCTGTGATGCCAACGTCCAGCTCCTGCTTTTCTTGCCTGACCTGCCCATCTCCATTCCAGAAGGTCAGTGGAGGTCAAGACCCAGAAAAACATGGAATTAATGGATGGAAGCAATGAAGTGACCACAGACTCAGTGTCTTCACCTGGCTGCCCAATAGCATCACCTGCAGAGCATCCGATAGAGTGAATCTGGTTTTGGCCTCAACATCAGTATTTTATTAAGAGCCTCAGATGATTCCAGTGGGGTCATAAGTTTCTGTGGTGGTTCCGCATACACAGTTGTCATGGCTGTGGACCTGATTCCTCCATCTCACCAAGGTAATAGCAGCTCATCTTCCATGATGATGAAACTGACAGGACATCACTATGACATCCTCCTCAAGGGCCAGGGGGTGTGGTCTGCCACAGAGGAAGCAGTATATTATGGTGACCCTCTCTTTCTGGTCCTTTTTCATAAAACACCTCTTTGGTTTGGTCCATGTTCTAGAGAGACAGTGACAGGAAAATTCCAGCACTTATTGACTTTGAAGTGTTATAACCAAATATAGATCAGTTTTTGAATCAATCTGAAAAAAGATGCCCTTCTTAAAAACAGCAATTCATGAGATGACCACAGCCTTATAAGAGACAGGAAAATGGAAAGAAACCAACAGAAAATCAGTCTCAGGCTGACTGGAGGGCACACATCCAGAGAGAACTATTCTGAGTGTGACACTGGTCTTGGAGGTGCTGTCAAATTACGATGATAGCTTTTGTCCAACACTAATACTTCCATTTTGTTAGTAAGCAGAGGGCTCAGGAGGGGCAGAGCTTGAAAGAGGCTAAAACTTGCAAGGTTTGAGATTCTGTTCAAACTTCCCATGGCCAGCCAGCCTTGTTGGAAGCATCAAGCTTCAAAGCCTGGTGAATCAGCATTTGAAGACAGATCCAGGCTAAATTTGGAGATTTTGACTCAGCCATCAGTGAAATTCAGCAATTTTCTCCTGAAGCTTTAGGTGACCTTTGGGTTTCATTCAAGCTCAAACACTGAAGGCAAAGGGAGAGTGGATGGATTACACTCTTGAGTGAAGATTGTACAACTGACAGTCTGACGTCAGCTCATCTGCGTAGAACCGAACTGAATCTTGTTTGCCTCTCTGTTTTTCCTTCCCATCAGGGAGGAGGGAGGCAGGAAGGAGAGAGGGAAAGAAGGTGCAGGAAAAGGCAGACCTTCATAGTGCCTAGGAGGCAGAAACAGATCCCACCAGAGCCTTCTTCCATCAGCCGGCGCCCCCTCAGCCCTTTGCAGAGCGCGGAAGCCCCCTCAGTGTTGGCTGATGTGTTACTGTAAATCTCCAATTTGGACTTCGAGCAAGTGTTCAGCGGATGCTAAGTGCTTTCTGCTCTCAGCGCAATTATGTATTTCTGAGTAGTACTCAAGGCACCCTTTGAGTACAAAAATGGTTTAGATCAAACTATCAATGTGTACCTGCATCCCCAATCATTCATTTTAATGTATCAGTCATTCCTGACATTAAGGGGAAGTGTGAATTTAGCAGTGTGCTTTTATGTCTCTAGTCTGTGACTTGCTCATTCAGGCTATAGATGCCCATAAACAGAGAAACAATAGGACATGAAATATTAATACTGTATCCATATTAAAATACACTAAGCCGCAGTAAGCATGTGGTAGGCTGTCAGGAGGCACGGACTGTAAAATGTAAGTTGGGTCTTCATTATCCTGTGGACTGAAAGCTGCACTAATGATGTTATTCTCTTGGAAGCCTATTTCAAAACATTTTAGCTGTGATGCTTTAGTGCTAGGATCTTCTCCTCAGGCTTTTCTGGTATGAACGATTTCTTCTTGGTAAAAATATCTTTGTTGTTTTTTAATTCTAGAAAAAACAGGTATTTGTCATGAAGGATTTAAGTGATGTAGAAATAAGAAAACAAAAACCAGAAATCTTCATAGGTTTATAAGTTAGTCTATCCAGAGATCTTTATATAAAAAATATAATGTGTAATACATAATATATATTATATATTTTATATGTACACAATATTTATTATATTTAATTTTGTTGCATTACACAAAGGGTATTATTTTATATCTTTTTTCTGCTTAATAATGCAGACTCAACAACTTCCATGAATGCATATGGTTTAGTTGAAAAATAATGTTACAAAAAAGTAAACTAAAAATACATCATGACACATCTATTCGTTGGGCCCCATTAACTTTTTAATTATAAAGATTACATTGTTAGGTAGACCTATGATAGGCAGTGAATGAAACATGATATAAAATGATTCATAAAACAAATATCAGGTTAGAATTTCCAGAAAACCCATGTCTTATTGTGGGTCCTTTATCTTGTGTAAGAGGACTGTGCCTTAAAACTCAGACGGTATGGGGGCTGCCCGAGGAAAAGAGGGAGGTAGGAGAGGGAGAAGGGGGGCCAATATGTGGGGATGGAAAGGGACTTTGGGTGGAGAGCACACAGAGTAAAATACAGATGATGTGTTATGGAATTGCACGTTTGAAATCTATGTAATTTTGTTCACCAATGTCATTTTCATAAATTTAATAAAATTTTAAAATAGATGATTTTGTCTTGATAAAAACAAAATCAAAACAAAGCAAAGCAAAAACTGCTTTGCTGGGAAAGCTTCCCTTGGCTATCTTCAGAGTGGGCCACCCACAACACAGTCGGTATTATTTCTTAGGATGACCCAGGTGTGGTTTTAGGTTTCAAGGGGGTCACTTTCCCACCTTGATCTCAACAGGCCTGCTCCCTCTGCCTCACCCAGTTCAGTAATGATGATGAGGTGATGACAGTTAGTGGGCATTTTCCTTTGTAATCCCATTTTTAAGTTCTTTAAACCTGCTGGGGTGGGGGGAGGACTCTAAATGCACTTTTTTTTTGGTGAATAAATGTGAATTAAACATTTCAGGGAATAACATGTTTGACAATGAATAGATTGAGTATAAAATATTTAAAAGTTTATTTGGGATATTAAATTTCAAATGGAAGTAATTTGATTTTCCTACATATCCAAGGAGTGTAAAAGTTATGTCTCATCCTCCAGAAAATAGTTGATGTCCCTGTTTGTGAAACTGTTCTAAAACAAAGTCTCACCCGACTTTGTCGGCCCTTCCACTTGGTAAACTGAACCACAGCTGCCCAAGCCAAACATCTAGAAGGTGTTTTTGCAGAAGGTAGCTGCTGCCACAGAAACAAATACTGGAACCTCTGTAGCTCACAATTACGCACACTGACTTCTTGCTCATTGGTAAGCAGATAGGCCGGAGAGCGAAGTCTAAGGGATTAGGGCCTGGACAATGTGGGACAGGGAGGGTCACCCTTCTGTCTACCATACTCTACAGCATTTCTTGTGGGAGCTGAGTCACAGAGGCAGAAATCTCAGCCAGGTGCCTCCTAACAGACCTCTGGTCTCTTCTCCCACTTCTGAAAAGAGAGGCTTTAAAAAAGCTTGCATTTGTTGATCACAGGGGATGAAATATTCAGTGCTTGTCCTCACATCTTACTTGAATTTCACAAAAATACGAAAAGTAAACACGTGAGACATTTTCTATTCAATTTCAAAGTACTTTCTTAAAAGTGACTTCTGACAAACTGTCATTAAAAGGAAATAGACACAGTACGAAAAAACCTTTAAAATTTCATAATATAAAAAACTACTTCATTTCCTCTACTTTTTCACTGGTTAAAAGAAAAAAAAAATAGCAAGCTCTTTTTCTACTTTGAGCTTGTGTGGTCCTTGGATTCATATGACTTAGGTCTTTGCTGGTCCTAATGCTTTATATATTCAGTGCCTGATGAAGTCAAAATAAAAGCACAGAAAATACTTCCAAGGTCCACAGATTTTAGTTAAAAAACATCACTGCAGTGGGAACAATTATGCACCAGCTCTGGCTGTTTCTTGTGCTTTGTCTATGAGAACAGTTCTCTCTCTCTCTCTCCTCCCCCCTCCACCCAAGCTCTGCAACCCATAAATCATGATTCAGATCTCGCTGTATGAAACAGCAGCCACAGCCTCTCGGAAACGTACGATGCAGCCTTTTGTCTCACTCTCCCTCGTCCTACCTTTATTTGTCTGCCAACAACAATCCATCTGCATCTCACCACCTCTGGATATTTCCTACCAGAGGGAGGATGCACCTGGAGGGGATTGGTGATAAGAGTGATGGAAGATGGGAAATGAGGCTCCAACACAGTGCTGCAGTGGGTGGGTGGCTGGGGGTCTTCTACTCAACTTCACCCAGAAATCTGGATTTCAGTATGATTGGGTCTTTTGTAATCTTTGTGTTTATTTTATGCATTTAAAAACCAATATTTTCGCAAGGGTTCACAGCTCCACCAGGCTACTGGAGAGAGAACTCTATTACAGCAAAGGTTGAGAACTCCTGGTGGAGGGAAAGTGTGGGAGAGCTAGGAGTTAGTGCTGCCTGGGCTGGGACTTTTGGGGGCAGTCCTGGGGCTGCTTGAGCAGCCAGACTTTTCCCTTTCCTGTGGTCCAAGTACTCCTTGCCCTTTCCAATGCCACAGTCTGTGGGAGCACCAATTGATGTGCTCTCTGATAGGGACCATGAGAGGCTGCGAAGCTGGAAAGAGACTGGGTGACACTGAAAGATGAGGGCAGAGGGCATCTGCACTGAGAGAGTGACTTTGGTGATGAACCTTGTGATTGAGATTATGTAAAAGCCTAAGTAGGAGAATGAGGAAAGGAAGAATGTAGTTCCATCTTGAGAGGATGCCATCCTGGGGGAGGTGGGGTCTTTCCTTTGTCTTTAAGGTTGGTCTGCTTCAAGGTATGAAGAAAGGACACCTCCTAGACAGGGGAAATACACTAAAAGTGAGAGCTGGTTTGTGAGCATCCAGCTGAGTGTTTGCAAGTGCACAAATATGTGTGTACCCATGTGTGCATTTTTTCATGTGCATGTACCTGTATATGCATACTTTCATGTGTACATGTGAGCATGTGTGTGTTTGTGTGTGTGTGTGTGTAGACCATTGTTGAAACAAAAGCAAGAAGTCCAGTGAGGGGGAACACGGAGCTGCGCTGATATTTTGGCAGGAGCTTAGGAGGCCTGAGATGAGGGGGTGGGTGATGAAGAGGCAGAATCATTCAGCCCCACCCCTGGAAACTGCTTCATGGCTGCTCATTTATTTACTTAATGGCCATCTGTTGAGTTCCAGTGCTGTGCTAGATACAGGCGGGATGGAACTTCCACGTCACGTCTGTGGTGATCAGACCCCATCACAGCATACATTCAAAAATCTTTAAGAACAGGGTTTCCAAAGGGACATATAAGCACATGCATGTGTGTGAAGTGCTAAATCGTGCACATGGGCTGTGCTGGGTGTGTGTTGAATAGAGAGGCTAGGCATCAGGGAGCATCAAGAAACAAGTTTCCAGACTTTCTATTCTTCTAGCTCCATTCTATTGAGTTGTCCCTTCTCATTATTGTACTCCATAGCTTCCCACCTCCCTGTATTTGTAGAGTCCAAACCTGACCTTAAGAAGCAAGGGCACAGGCTCCCCATGGCCCAGGGTTGTTTTGTGTACATGTACACACACATGCATGAAGTCATACGTACCTGTGCTTCAGAAGTGCTTGCACATTGTTCAGTGAATAGATGGGTGAACAATTAGATGTCCGTGCTCCTACTAAGAAGGCTCTGACTGGGAGAAAGTGAGAACTTCCTCTACCCAGGGGGCTGTACAGAAAATGCTTGTGTGTGACTGAGGTTCAGCTGGTTGAAGTTTTTGTGGGCTCCCTACCACCAACATATGCTTAATTATTCTGTGATCCTGCGATAATCACACCTGTTTGTTGGTAAATGTTACCTTTGCAAGGTGACAGGTAGATGAAAACACCTGTAATTCTCCACATTAGTCACTGAATGTTTACTTGGTCAACGACTCATTGCATTTTGGGTGTGGGCAGTCTGGTACCGTGCTGTCCCCCGGTGGTGTGTGCCCTTATCCTTTCACAGTTTACTTAATTCTCACAGTTTACTTAATTTTGTGTTAAAACTTTTTTTTTAAGAAGTGATAAAAAAGGCTGGGCTATGTGTAAGAACTCTGAGAAAACAGAGAAGAACTGTTAATGAAACATCAGACAGAAGATCAAGTTGGCCAGAAGGCTTACAGGAAACTCCCTTGTGCCCAGAAAGGACAGAGATCATGGAGAAAAGAGGAGAGAGCCACGTGTCACACGGCAGAGGCCTCGGCGCTGATCAGATGGAGATTCAGGCTGTGAATAATCAATCATGTGTAGGAAGCAGGGAAGAGCTGTCACAGGACACATGTCACAGCTGTGAGCTCTGCCACAACCCGTGCCACACATGAATCTCGCTCCTCCTTATTTTTCAAAAGAAGAAACTGTTTTCTGTAGGTTTGGCTTCCTCTTTATGATTACTAGCAGGCCACAAGGACAGGCTTTTGGGAGAACTTGCATCTGTCTTCTGATACAAAACTCTGAGCTGCTTTTGCAGATATTTAAACACATTCTTATTAAGTCTGGGGCCTGGGATGAAGGGCATTTTGGATTATTTTCAACATAGCTTTTAAAGGATACATAAGTGAACTAATAAACAGTATAACAAATGAGTCACTGGGAAGCTTGGAAAGATATTTTCAAAATTCTTTACCATGGAGAGGTTGAGTCCATGTCTCTGCCCCTTGAATCTGGGTTCTGTGTTGCTTGGGCAGTAGAATACCATGGGCTGACTGTCCAGTTTCTCAGCTCAGATAAGAAAGAGGTAACTTCTACTTCCTGTCTCTTGAAACTTTTCTTCTAGGACCCCAGGCACCACTCTGTGAGGAAGCGTAAGCCACCTACACGGGGAGGGCCCAATAACCAGCACCAACTTGCCAGTCCAGTGATACTCCATCTTGAAGTAGGTCCAGTTGAGTTATGTCAGCTGATGCCACGTGTGGCAGGGCCACGGCTCCCTGATGAACTCTGCTCAGCAAAATAGTGAACAAAGGAAATGTGTTGCTGTTTTAAACCATTGAGCTTTGGGACCACTTGTTCTGCAATAACAAATAACTGAATCTCATTTGTGAACAAGTATTGTGGTGCATATATATGGTCTATATATATTATGGTCTCTATATATTATGGTTATAGATATATTATGGTGTGCGTGTGTATATATATATATGTGTGTGTGTGTGTATATGTAATGATATTTTCAGATCTTTTGTTACTGAAGTGAAAAGCTTCATGATATAGGTAGTTAGATGCAATCAAAGGTTAGGACCTCAGTTTCCTTATCTGTAAAGAAAACAATATCCATTTCATGCTCATGTTTAAAGATGAAGTTAGATATGCAAAGTGGCTAGCGATACCCTTGTCAGAGAGCCTGCCTCAACAAGGATGGGTTTCTTTCCCCTCTCTTATCCCATTCCCCATCCCTAGGAGATGATGGATTTTTTTTGTTTCAGGTTGTTTTCAGAAATGACCTAGATAGGTAGGAAATTGGTGACAGTCATTGTTGCAGACAAGAGGAAAGGGACACCCAGTGTTCTGGAAGGGACAGAAACAGTTTTTTGCACAGTTTGGACTTAAAAAAACAATTGTTTGTATTACCTTTCAACAAAAGTAAACAGGAGGAAAAATATTTTTGCAGAAGTGGCCTAGAAATGGAAAAAAGAAGTGCACTTTCCAAACCTAAATGAATTTCCAAGAAAGACAGGTCTTTTAACAAAACACAGGTTTTAGGCTCCTTGTTTTCCAACATTTGTTTTTTAAAGAGCCTTGTAAACAACAACACTGATTCTGAGATGGGGAAATCAACAGGGGGCGTCCCACCCTCTCCCTGGGCTGCTGCAGGCTCATCCTCTGTTTGGCATTGAGTGGTCTGTGCTCTACGCACTCTTGTCCCTGTCAGGCTCTGACAAAAACCTTACCTGTAGTGTGTGAAGCAGATACTCTGGGAATCAGACACCTGATAAGGAAAAATCTAGGAATCAGTTTCATTCTGGGCTGGAAGGTCACTCATCTGTTGGAAGAGGAGGTGAAAATGGGCCTTAGTGCCTCTCCACGCTTGGCTTGCCTTCCGTTTTCCTTAGCCAGTGGCAAGGCATGAAAGATAGTATGTGTTCCCTCACAGCACTGAAACATTCACAAATTGTTATTCCCCCCAACCACAAGCCTAGATAATATACGATAGAACTTGATTTATATTTTGTTTCCTGTAAAGATTGGAACTTGCACTTGAGCCTGAACCCCAGTGCAGAGGACTTTGTCTCCTGGCAAGCCAGTCAGGGCCAGTGAGTGTAAATGGATGAGAGAAAATACCTTGAATGATTTTTAGGATGGTCTGTCAGTGGAGGCCCATTTGGGAGTCGATGAACAGGAGGTGAGGACTCCGACTTTGGGGTCACCATGTAATGGCTTTGCATTCCTTTGTTCTGGACATTGTAGATGGGCTTTGATGGGCTATGAGGCAGTTCCAGTGTCTGAGCTTCTGATGCAGATTCAGGTTCATTTCTCTTCTCCTCACTCCCACTCTCCTGTCTGTGTGCACCCTTCTCTAGGTGGCTGCTGCTGGGTGTGTGGATGCTGAGATCGCTGTGCCCAGTTCCCTTTGCCCAGATCAAATAAGAACAGATGCCTGTTGGAAAAATGAATTGAAACCGGTAATATGACATGAGTTATTGAATTGCTTTGATGGATTCCAGAGCCTAATATAGTCACACCTGGCAGCCACAGCCTCAGCTTTGTCTGGCTGCTTATTAGCTTTGGGTTGAGCTATATCAGAGTCCCTTCCTCCTCCAGGGACTGCTCCTGGGCCCTGAGAGCTTCCATTCTCCGCATCCCTGGAAATGGTATGTTATGAGGCAGGGTAGCAGCATGCTGGCACCAAGCTCTTCTCTTGTTCCTACTGACCCTGTGAACAGCTTGTTTGTTCTATAGCCACTCTTCTAGCACATCAAAGCATCTCAGATCTCAGACATCAACATACTGAATCCAAAAGGCAACATTCTAGAAAGATGTCAAGATTGTGAAGGGTGTGAGTTTTTACCCCACTGGCAAGCTTATGTTAGCCTGTCAGTTTCCTTGTGGTTGGTAGAAGACACAACACTCCTGGCTCAGAAACAAAGGAGTTCATTAAATGTAGCACAGTGGTTCTTCTTGCCCCCAACTCTCAAGGCATGAAGCAGGTAGGACTGGATGGATGCCTGTGTACACAGCAGGTGTATTTTATCTGAAGTAACTTGATCTTGAGGACCCAAATTCTTTAACAATGGGCAGTGAGCATGTCTACCCTTTGTTCTGGATGGAGAGGCTATTTGTATAAAGGGACTCTCAAACTAGGCACCAGGGACATTTTGGAATAAATAATTCTTCACTGTTGGGGGTGTTTCAGTGCATTGTAAGATGCTTGGTAGCATCTCTTACTTCTCCCACCAAATGCTGTTAGCATCATCTACCCTAATTACGGTAAGCAGAAATGTCTCCAGATATTGTCAAAATCATGCTTGGTTGAGAACCACTGTTCTACAGCTATATAAATGTGTATTCATGGTTCAAACATCCTTGAGAAGAAAGGACATTTTTAGAACAAAGGTCAGTCAGTGCCTCTGCTCACAAGGCAGGTGGAAACATGAAAGACCCATGGATAATGGTCTCTCAACAAAGAGCAGGTGTGTGTCCTGTTACCTGGGCAGAACTGGACAGCAGTGATGCTCAGCATCTGGTCCACCACCCAAATGTGGACTGTAAGACACCTTCAGGAGCTGTGCACCCATCCCCAAACACATGACATATCTTTGCTGCTATAGATGAAGGGGAAGCAATTTCATAGACTTTTATTTTTATCTGTGATTAAGAACTATTTATTAGTACCCTGCCAAGTTATTAAAGGTCAATCAAATCTGGCATTTAAGTCAGAGATGCACCAAATGACAACCTGCCAAATGCTGAAATGCAACCATCAGCTGAGTATTACCATCATAGGCTAAATTGCTAGGATTTAAGAATAAATTTGAATTGTGCTAAAAATGTGATCATTACATTTTGGTGGTCAGATTTAAGTTCGACAGGTTGCCTCTGTGATCATTTGACTGAACATTTGGATGTAAAATACTTGCTGTCTTTTCCTTGATGACTTTAGAGCTGAAGCATGACCAGCATGGTGTGCTGCTGACCGGCCACTTCAGCAAAGTGGTTTAGTGGCATTGCTACTGAAGGTGATTTTGCCAGCATTATATTTTTTCATAACAAATGTAAATTTATGCTTTAACTGGCAAAATTTTCACATAAAAAGCTTTAGGAGATTTTCACTTTAACTTGTATCATGATACATGATTTTGAAATTCATTATTCAGATAAGGACAATAAATTCAAGTGACATAATTTGTGCATATTGCTGGCACTTTTGTGCTGGTTGTGTATGATGGTAGCCCGTGACTCATGGACCTGTTGGACATTCACAAGTTTCGGGATTCAGCAATGACATGGACACAGGAATTTGTCTACCTTCCTTCCAAAGGCTAAACATTAGTCAAATAGTAGATTTGGGCTGAACACTAAATGTTTAACCTAGTTTGTTGAGGATTAATTCAGGCTCTCTTAGAAGTCTGGCTGCCTCACAAAACCAGGCACCACAGCCAAGCTCCTACTGCAGGTGCTGCATTCTTTCGTGTCTCTTGAGTTGCTCAATGTTTTCACTGTCTGCTTATCTCAACTTTAATGATAAATTACTATCAGTTTATCTTTATTCTTACTAATATGTCTTTTCCTTATTTCTTGTTAATCCTCCAGTGTGTAGTATTGGCATTTAAGATATATATATTTCTCTTAAAATCCAATATGAGAACTTAAGAACACATACACTATGATTTAAATATGATTTTCTACTATTTTCTTGATCAAGAGTGCCAAGACATTTGATCAAACATTATTCAAAATGTGTCTGTGAGGGTGTTTTTAAATGAGATTAACATTTGTATGGGTAGATTAAGTAAAGCAGATTGTCCTCTCTGATGTTGGTGGCCCACATTCAATCTACTGAAAGCCTGGATAGCACAAATTATTGAGTAAGAGGGACCTTCAGCTGCCTCATTGTTTGAGCTGGACATTTGTTTTTTTTCTGCCCTGGATTAGAATTTACACCACAGGTGTTCCTTGTTCTCAGGCCTTCACACTTGGACTGAAACTACACCATTGACTTTCCTGGGTTTCCAGCTTGTTGACTACAGGCCATGGGACATCTCTATGTTCATAATTGCATGTACCAATTCTTTATAATAAATTATCCATCCATTTCTCTCTGTCTCACACATTAATCCCTTATAAAGAAATATCTATGTCTATATCTACATCTATATCTATACCTATACTTTTATCTATATCTAAATCCATATATCTTATTGGTTCAGTTTTTCTGAAAAAATGCTGACTAATAAAGGGGATTGTCTCAGGGAAACAACAGTGAGGGCTGGGAATGAGTCCAGGAAAAAGAGAAACATCAATAAGTGTTCCCTTACTTTGTGGGTTACTACTAAGAAAGGTGGACATTAACTCGCAGGAGACTTGAGGAAGCATACTTCAGAGTTGTTTCACTAGAGGATGGTGATGCTTGAATATTTATCTATGGATTCCCATCTTCCAAGGGTTGTCCTGGTGCACTGATTTCCCCACTTCCACATGATGTCTACATGTCGCTCAGCAGCCTTGTGAAACTTTGGGATGTGGAGAGACAAGTGACCCGGCTTGGCCTGGGAAAAACACTTGCAATTGTGAATGGAACTGTCCACCTCCGTGGTACTGAAGTTGACGGAACTTGGAGGATGTTGTGGGTAATTCATCTTAAGGACTGACTTACTATATAAATGTAATAAAACTACTGGGTTATTTTTAAGATTATAGAGCATAGCTTTATAATACAGTGTAAAGCTCTGTGTGAGGACATAGGTTTTCATCCATTTTGTTCATGAATATATCTCCAGTGCCATATATATAGAAGAAAAAAATTATTGAATGAATAAATATAAAATCAGGTGTATAAGCTCATATTACTCTTTCATGAAGTAAATACTAAGGCTTTTAAAATATATTTTTAAGAAGCAGTCTACTGCAACAGTTTTTTCTCAACAATTCTTTGTTACCTGACTTTTTTCTCCTTGAACAAAAAAAAGAGAGTGAAAGGTGAGCTATAGGTTCTTCTGCCCACCTGGAAACAACTACTCTAAACCACCCCCACTGGCAGGACTAGCAGTGAGCTCTGACAAGACAGTCTTTGCTCAGGGTTGGTGATCTTGGGACCTGAGGCAATGAGATATAGGACAAGAGGGGATCATTAAAAAGGCCTAAGCAAGGGTAGTGGGGAGCCACTTTCTTTATATATTTAGATGAAAAGGATTTGGATGCTCACCTTGTTATTTAATCTTTATGATATGACTTTGTGATAATCAGAGTCTGCAAAGTTTAATCAGTATATGAATTGGAGTGGTTTTTCCTTGTTCTTTTTTTTTTGATCTTGACTACTCTTTCTACCTTGGGTTGTACAACAGATGGAAATCTTTCAATGCACTGGCCAGTGGGATAGAAATGCATCCTTTTCCAAGATAGGACTTTGTGTAAGCTTAAAGGAGTTTATTAAATTAGTATGTGGGATATAATTTCATTCAAGTAATAAAAGCTATAATTGCTTTAAAAATGAAGTTGTATTGCACTTGACATTCAATCTTCAGCTCCAACAGCACAGGTGCCCCATTCCATTGATGCAGGGCTCCTGGAGGGCCTTCTTTGGGAAGGAAAATGAACCAGGAGATAAATGCACCTTTCTGGCTTTCATCCTGTACTTGTTGGCTCTTCACTAGCTGAGGTTGGAAGTCATGGATTTCATTACTGCAGTGCATTAAGGGCCAAGGGGAAAAAATCCAATTTGCTCCTGCCTCAGTGACTTTGTGTTTTAATCAAATGGATAGAAAGAATCATTAGCTGATGCTCAGACTGATTAAAATTCCTGTGAGAAGGAAAAGAAATGAGATTGTGACACAGCTTTGGAGGGTCACTTTTTTCCTGGCAATCCTGAACCTACAAAGTCTCACATTGTTGCTTGTTACCAGTTTGTTGACTGAGCACCTATGGAAGGTGTGGACAACAGAGGGTAGGAAACTTAGGGGCCCTCCCCAAAAGGATGGTGCCTATCCTCCCTGGAATGATTCAGTGAGCAGATTATATTAATCTCCTTTGTGCTGATAAAAAATTTTCTTTTTCCTGAATCCTTGAATCTTGATTTAAAATCCCAGGAACTTTTAAAGATGTGGCCACAGTAGTGATTACCTGTGTTTTTGCAGGGTCATTGAAGGCAAGCATCTAAGGAAGGAAGCATCTAATGCATTCAAAAGCACTTGGAAAGCTATGAAGTACTTTCAAATTTAGAGTGCCTGTTATTATTGTTATTATTATTATTTTCATCTCTGTCATTACTATGATTTCTGCCACTGCTACTATGAAGTTTAAGATTACACAAACTTTTCTACATGCTTATCTGCTTGATTGGCAGAAACCAGAGGGGGAGTTGGTGAATGGAATTTTCCTCCCCAATTTACACGCAGCTGACTCTAGGTGCAGCCCCAGGGCCCTGGGAGAATTCATCCATGGAAGGAAATGGAATCCTGAGCAATTTTACTGACATATCCATTTGGAGGCAAGGAAAATGCTTATACCTTAGAGCAGGTCGGTGACCTTCATTCATTTATTCGTTCATTCACTCATGACTTTTTTCCTTGTCATTCCAGTAGTGAGTGTGCATCGTCATTTTAGACCTGTCTCTTATTGGGATGCTGCAAAGGCTGTGATTTGTCCATTTGACAGAGGCCTGTTCCTATGGGGATAAATTAGGGTGGGGGATAATACAATCTTTGAGACACCTCCTAAGTCTTTGAAGATATCCCCAGAACAGCATCTTTAGTGTCTTGGGCTTCCTGGTACAGTTATGTATGGTTGGGAATGTTTCAGTGGATGTGAAGGAGTTCAGTAGAGGGTCCTTGATCTATTTATCATCCAGAGGGTGTAGGCCCTGATTATTACATATCTTCTTCTTGTCTGAAGCCTGAGAGCAGAACTATGGTAGATGTCTCAAGGAGAAATAACCCTGGTCTTGTCCCTGCAGCCATGTGGGGGCATAAGTGACTGGTCTTTCTCTTAGCTAGGTTTTCAGTCTTTCAAGAAACACCCCCGGATCAAACAGATGACTTGATCAGCCAAACTGAGAGTGGTTCCATATTTTAGAGGTAGACTCACATTAGCCAAGCTGGTAAGACTGATGTATAAAACCAGTAAGCTGATTTGTTTTATTCACAGTGAGAACTCTGGCACAGCTGGCCCTGTGCATGGATGGTTTGAAGTCAGTGAGATCAGCACACTTTCTGTTTGCAGGCAGGGAGATCCAAAGATGACTGAGCTAGTGGTTTAATGGCGCCAAACTTAGAACCCATTTTACAATGGGGATCCTCTCACCACTGGGGACAGAGGCCAAAAAACTTTCTAGGGCCTTTATTGATGTGATCAGCTTCTCTCTAAGTCTCTTTCCCTCAGCCCTTTCTCCCACCACCTTCCTAGTTGGCACGCTGTGTTCCTTCTCACTGCTGAGCCAGCTCCAGCAGACCCTGACCTGGGAGCTTCTATACTTCAGGGTGATTTTTGCCCCTTTGCTCTCTTAATTGCAGATCTTACAGGTCTTATGGGGTAGCCCACAAGGGCCTTCCAATTTCTCAGATATTGGGGAGACTCTTCAGTTGTTTGTTCTCAAGGAGTGTGAACCAGTCCGAGGATTGGGAGTCACAGCGAGGAAGTAAATGTGAATAATGGAACAATACTCTCCATTGAACAGTATGTGTATGTTGGTTATTCATTGACAAATTTCTTTCTCTAGAACAATGCCATAATGATTTACAGTCCTCCCTTGCAGTGCTGTTTGGAAATAATCCTGAATACTGATAGCATATTCATGGGCTCCTTGATGTGCCAGAGAGCTGGCAAGGCAGGTATTGCAGAGGAAAAGAACAAGGTGGTTTCATAAGAAGAGGTGAAGTCCTCCTGGGAGGCAGCTCTAGGTGCTTCTTACCCTGAGGCTGGGTGAGGGATCAGGGCAGACAATGGGTGTCAGCCAGGTGAGCACAGGCGACAGGAATTCACCTGAAGAAAGTTGGCTGTATGTTGGGATTCCTCAAATGTGCTTAGATATTTACTTTCCATAATTAAAAACCCATTTTAATTTTTTCTTTGATAGTGTGCTTTTTATTAGATTAGGTAATCTGATTTTGAAGGAATTTATTTCTACCTTCATTGGATGAATCCATAAAGCCAATTTCATTTTCAATTAAAAAAAGAAGTGGTTCACACACATCCTTTTTTGTGTGTTATTCTGAATCATATATTGTACAAAGCAAGTTTGCTCACTGTGCTCTAAGAGAGGTGTCTGTATTCAATGTTACCTGAGATAATTTCTAAAGGGCAGCCTCAAATGGCATCACTGCTCCCCATTATTGTTACTTGCAATAATCTGATAGATTTTTTTCACATCTCTAGCATTTTCCACCCATGACAGAAATGAAATGGTGCTTTGCTTTCCCAGGAATGCATTAACAAGACCAGGCACCGCTGTGCTTTTGATTTTTTTTTCAGAGTTCAGTGTTTTGCTCTTTAAATCATTTGCACCAGCCCTGTAAACACTTTAATGAGCACATGCCTTATCTTATAAAATTGGTTTTGTTTTCAACTTAGCAAAAATCAATTTTCCCTCCACCCACCATTCTCCCCTCCTTACGAAACAAAACCCAATAACAGTGGTCTGCTTCATTTACTCTGCATACAGAAGGATGAATAATAGAGCTGCCATTATTTGGGGGAGCGACTCTAATTCTTGACCAGATTTCATGTTTCTAAAATTTCAGTAGAAATTATATCTTAATAATAGCTTTTGGTATACTGGGTCCAGCACAAATAACACCTTTTTTTATTCCATAAAATCTTTTATTACAAAATCATAAGCATGTAATTCTATAACATAACAATATAACATTCAAACATACCATATGACATTTTAGGTGAAATGCTCAAATTGCTATCCATCTTGTGTGAGACATTCACATACCCTACCAACCACACTCAATGGTGTTACTTCTGTCAGACCCTGTATATCAAAAGTCCTGAGAAAGCACTTCTATTTTTATTTTCATTTCTATACTGGTGAATCAGGAAATATTTAATACTGATGGTGAAAGACCACCTCAGTTTAGCAACCTCACTAGTTGGGTTCTGGCTAAGAAAGAATTCAGAGCTAAGACTCAAACTATAAGAGAAAGTTTACTTAGACAGTCACAGAGGTAGAAAAAGTGAGCCATAGAAGAAATGGCCCCAAGAAATGAGTTACAGAAGCAAAAGAAAGGGCCCTTGGAACTTAGGGGAGAGAGAGATATGCATTGAGAGACAAAAGAGGGAGGAAAGGAGCAGGCATCCTCTGGAAAAAGGAGGGCGGAGAGAGAGACAGAGAGGGAGAGAGAGGGAGAGAGAGAGAGACACTCCCAGGCTTCCTGTCTTAAGGGCTTTTATCTGGAGGCCTCAGGGGTGGATCTCAATAGAATAATCATCAGCTTTTGGGTGTGCCCCCTCAGGGTTGTGGTCTCCCCTGAGTAGTCAGATTGGTTGGCACCAGGGCAGAGGGTCATTAGTCAACACAGCTGGTCCTGATGTCAGCCATGGCATCACTCCATCTGATTTTGGTGTTTCTCTGGGCCTGGAGCTGAAACACAGGTCAGGCCTCAATGTCATCTTCAGGGGTTAATGCTTAAGGCAGTAGTGGTACAATGGATTATAGTTTTGCTATTGCTAAGTACCTGGGGCTCTTCACCCTGGTGACCCACTGCACCTGGCCTATGGTTCCTACTCTGATCATGTCTATCTAACCACCTACTCCATTTAAGAAGATTATAGCATGAATTTTATAGACATTGTAGTTACAGGATTAAAAACTCTTTTCACTCTTTCACTATTTATGCTTTTTCACTTTTTTGTCATTTATCTATAACATCTATATCTATATCCTTTACCTGTATCTATATATATCTATAAAGCTATGCCATCTATATCTATAGATATATTATTTATATCTATATCCTCTGCATACATGGTATATACCATTACTGTACATATGTAATTTTTTAAAGTTATTGACCTCAAAGCTCTGGACATTACTTTACGGAGTGGCCATGTGCTATAAACTGAATTATGTCCCCCCTGACAAATTTATATGTTGGAGCCCCAAATCCGCATATCCATATATTTAGAGACAGGGCTTTTAGAAGTTTAAACAAAATCATAAGGGTGGATCCTAATCTAGAGGGATTGGTGGCCTTACAAGAAGAGGAAGAGAAATCACTCTGTCTCTCTCCACAGGCACACCATTGGAAAGGCCAGGTGAGGACACAGGGAGGCAGCTGTGTGCAACCTGAGAAAAGGGCCCTCACCACTCTCTACCTTGCTGGCCCTTGATCTTGGACTTTCCAGCCTCTGGAGTTGTGAGAAATAAATGTCTGTTCTTTTCGTCACCCAATCTGTGGTATCTGTTATGGCTGCCTGAGCTGATTAATACACCATGCATAGGGAAATCAGTCAACATTCATTCAACAAGGGAGGACTCTGTGTACTTGGGGAGAAGTAATTTATTTCCACAATTAGGTGGGGGAGGCAACAATGATGGAGAGGTGCAGTTTCTGAATTTTCTATTTCTTTTTCTTTACTCCAGATTAGTTTGACCTTTAGCCATCACAGGCTCACAAATTGCTCCCAATCACAGGGTCTATGAGGAAGCTGGGATGATAATTCAAAGGATTTATTTTTCTACCCCTGGCTCTATTTATCTGATTACACTGTAACCAATATTTGCTGTCATCCCTGTAGACAAAAATTGTTCATAAACAAAAAGAAATTGCACAGCCTGGGAGGAAATCAACTTGGTAAATGGGCCATGTTTTCTCCCCTTAAGCAACAGAAAATGTGTAGAAACACTTTGTTGTGCTAAAAAAAGTTGGAGGAGGAAGGTGGAGAAAGAGGAGGGACTTTTGGACACTGAAGAAACACTACTGGAAGCTAAGGGTTTAGGCCAATAATGTGGCATTTTTTCCTGCAAAGGACTTATTTTAATAGGGTGCATGATGGTATAATGCTATTTCTCCCACTTGGGACACTTCAAAGACATATTAATTAATTAACATAGCTCTGTCAGCAAAGGCATGCACACGAGTCAACTGGAATTGACCTATTTTGAAGGCAGAAAACTTGGTAACCAGCAGGTATCAATAATCAGGGTGAGGTCTTCCTCCAGTTGTGCTGCTTTTCCTAGGGTGTGAGCTACCTCTCGACATTAAGAAACAGATGTGTGTTTGCTTAGGTTGTCTGTGTGGTGAAGTGAAAGAAGAGTGAAAATTACTCTGAATTGTTTAGAAGAAATTGAGTCACCCTGTAATCATCCAGCAAGGAGTGGGGCAGGCCATAGACTATTCCCCATTCCCTGGAGTGTACTTCTGTCTCTTATACGAATGGAGTGGCAGGTGTATATTAATCTTCCAAACTTGTCTCCCATCAGTGCTCTCGAGTTTTTGTAGACCTATGTGTCTTTGTACTACTCTTACCCATCTGGATCAATTCCATCCTGGATCAATGATACCATCTGTCACAGGTGGCCCCATGAGTTCTGGGAAGGAAGACACACACTAGATTTAGAATATTTTATTTCTGTCTATTGGGACTCCATTGTAGCTGAGAAAGTTGTTATCTCTGCTTTGGCTCAGAAAGGAACATCCTGAATAAAGAATGAGAACACCCACCTTCCTTCACTGCAACATGTCACCATCTCCTTCCCACTTCTATTTCTTCCCAATGCTGTAACAACCTATATGTAATGACACTGGGTTCAGGAAACACAGGGAGAAATGAGGAAGACCAACCTGTTCCTGAGACCTTCCTTCTTGACCATAAGACGTAAGCTGGTGTGTCTTGGCATTTGTGATTCTCTGCCCATGTGCCCTGAGTATTTCTGATATAACCAGGCATTTCAGCACTGATGCCATTGCGTGGCACCCATCTCATGTCTAGCATCAACTAGACAGAAAAATATCATTGCTTAGATAATAAATAACATTTAGGGATAAAATAAAGCTAAGATATTTTTGAACAAAAGTGAATGCATACATTCTTTTGAATTTGTTTTTCAGGATTCTTAGTGTATATTCCCAGAAGTGGAATCACTGGGTCACATGGCAATTCTATTTTTAATTTTTTTAGGAAATTCCATACTGTTTGCCACAGTGGTTGCACCAGTCTGTATTCCCTCCAACGATGTACTAGGGTTCCCTTTTCTCCACATCCTCACCAGTGCTATTTAC
>VMDR010002600.1:0-87935 GCA_007922815.1 Macrotus californicus
ACTTCTGACAAGTCAGATCAGGAGCACCAGCCCATGAAAGACACTTCTGACAAGTTGGATCAGGAACACCAGCCCATGAAAGATGGTTCTGACAAGTCGGATCAGGAACACCAGCCCATGAAAGATAGTTCTAAGCCTGAACGGGGTTCTCCACCCAAAGAAGAGAAAGACATGCTTGGCTCTGCCTCTAGAGAGAACCATGAAGGGACACTTTTGGATTCCACAAATAAGAAGAAGGGTGACCTTTATAAGGACAATCTTGGAAGTGCCAGTGCAGAGAGCAGCCACTTCTTTGCATATTTGGTGACAGCAGCCATTCTTGTTGCTGTCCTCTATATTGCCTATCACAACAAGCGGAAGGTAAGTCAATAGTTACCTTAAGGGGGATGGGATATCCTCTCCCTTGAAAGCTTGGTGTATGTGCGAGTATTCATCAGTTATCTGCATGTGAGCACTGGGGATTTCAAGACATTTCAGTTTTCTTTTGTTTTCAGATCCTGCTAGGCTCTACTCTTGTTTTATAAATTATTTGTTTTCATGTCTGTTTCCTCTGAGTGCCCTCTGCTGCTGTATTAGGTGCTAAGTGAGGACATTATTACCAACCTGACCTGAATTGGGGTCTCCTCCTATAATCTTGAACTTAGATCCTTCACAGCCTCAGAGGACCTGAGTAACTGACAATTTGTAAGTAGTTAGAGCATTTATTTCCCTGTTTCCACTCAAGACAGTGCATCATTTCTGAGTTTTTGCCTTCCACCTGCAGTGGCAGAAAGAACAGTTACACTGTCTTTGACATCCACACAGAGAGCCCAGGGGTTATCTTCTGCAGTCATTTGAATTTCTGATTAGAAGAAAGACCGGCAAGTGCATGGATATGTGCATTTTTTACTTCTTTTTTTAAAAAAGATTTTATTTATTTTTAGAGAGAAGGGAAGTGGGGGAGAAAGAGGGAGAGAAATATTGATGTATGGTTGCCTCTCGAGTGCCCCCTACTGGGGACCTGGCCCACAACCCAGGCATGTGCCCTGATTGGGAATCAAACCAGCAAACCTTTGGTTCGCAGGTCAGTGCTGAGTCCACTGAGCCACACCAATCAGGGCTCATCTTTTACTTCTTTAGCAGGATTTGGTGTGAACTAATATCTGTGTCACTTAGTAATCACTCCAGTGACAAAATTATTGCATTCCTTATTGAGCCCTTAAGAATTGAGCACATAGTTTCTGTAGCCTGGTCAAAATCGGAGAGCTCAGTTCATGATGCCCATAAGGCCTATGACTCTAAGGACTGAGGGAAGATATTTAGTTAAAATGGTGCATTCCTTATTCTCTATCCAGCATTGTAGAGAGTAACCTTAGGCACGAAATGAGAGTGGTAAGGTTAAGATGAGGCAAAGTGTGGGATGAAAGTGTGCATTTGCAGAAGAGAAAAATAATTGTGTATGATTTTTTAAAAACGATTTCATTTTTAGAGAAGGGAGAGAGAGAGAAAGAGGTGGAGAGAAACATCAGAGAGAAACATCGATGGGTCGCCTCTCACACATGCCTCAGTTGGACACCAGACCCACAACCCAGGCATATGCCCTGACTGGAAATCGAACTAGTAACTTTTCGCTTTGTGGGATGTCACTCAACCAGTTGAGCCATGCCAGTCAGGCCTGCTTATGATTTTTGCAAAAGGAAAGAAATGTCTTAGCTTGGAGCTCTCCAAGGAAGAGGTGGCAGATCTTTGATTGAATGCTTTTGAGTAAATCAACAGACTCCCACCAGTCAGAGCCCAGAACAGCCTTCCTTCCTCTGTCATTTTCTATTTAGCAGTATACAGGATTCTCATAGAACTAAGCCCTGTCCTCCTTAAAATTGTTGTAACCTAAGCAGGCCTTTTCATGGGTGCACTGCTCTCGTTACTGTCAGGGTTATTAGCAAATATACTACCAGGTGATTACCTCTGATTTCAGAGACTGAAATATGTCATTATAGAATCACTTGTTAACGATATTCTTTTTTCTTTCTCCAGATTATTGCTTTTGTCCTGGAAGGAAAAAAATCCAAGCTTACTCGGCGGCCAAAGGCCAGTGACTACCAGCGTTTGGATCAGAAGGTAAGGAAGAAAGACCCAGGTCCATGGGAGGGCTCTGCAGTCTCAGCTGGGCCCAGCAATGGGCTTGCATTTGGCACAGAAACAGCAGCTGGTTCTGGGGGTGCTGCTACCATTGCCCCTGCCCTTTTCAGACCACAAAGTAGAGACATCAAATGTGCATGTCTAGAGTGTTAGAGCTGAAGAGACCTTTAATTACTATACAACAGCTCCCTCCCTTGACAGAGGAGGAAACTCAGGCCCAGAAATCATTTTTTTCCCCTTAAATATCCACCTCAAGTACGTGGCAAAATCCAGGCCTGATGGCAACTCCCTGGGCTCTCATCCTGTGCTTTTCATCCTGCGTCAGCACTTCACAAATTTTCCTAGGCATTGTGTTAGAAACCAGCCCAATGCACTAGCTATAGGGTAGAGCCTGTGCTCCTGCATTTCTAGGAGGTCCCCAGATGGCATCAAATGCTGCTAGTACCACACATTAGGGAGCAAAGCACTAGACTACACTCCCTGAAAATAAACGAGTCCAGAAACATAGGCCTCCAGCTTCCCACGTCAGCACTGTTGACTGGATTTCCTGAGTCCCGTGCCTCTGCCAGAAAGCAAAGACCTCCTTCCAGCCCACAGCAGCAGGAGCCCAGTAAGGTTCTCCTCAAAGGCGGCTGTCGGGCGCAGTGTACTCCCACTGCCTTGCTGCTGGCAGGCACCTTTCCTTTCCCCTTCTCTGTAGCAACAGCAAGGGCATTGGTGAAGAGTTGTTGGTGGCCCAACGGCAGGCTGTTCCCAGACATCCTGCGGGGAGCACAGTTCACATGTACCGCTTGTACCAGCTATAGAATAAGCTACTCAGCTCAGAACATCTTTGCTGACTGGCCCCGTAGGTCACCTTCACAGTATAACGCTGGCCACGTGCCTTTCCAGATAGTTGCCTTTAAGGATTGTCACCCCCCTTTATTTATAATTTTTTTCTGATTTAAAAAAAGGTACATATAAACAATTCAAAACAATATAGAATGGTAGAAAGCAGAAGCCAAGATTCTCAAATTCCCTCCACCAAGTGTGTATTTTCTAGTGTATATTTTATTTCAAACCGACTTGTAAAATAATTTTAGATGTTTTTATTTTATCAGTGGCTGTTTTTATGGTGGAGGAGCGGTTTGTCTTAATTCTGGGTGGTTTTTTTTGAGCTTCAACTCCTTTAAGATCTTTTTTCCCCCAAAAATCATGGCAGTAAGGTATATTCCTCTGGAAGAAGGTGAGTGTTACCAGTGCATTGTGTTGTTTTCGTTTCAGATGTGATTTTTCTGTATTTGAGAACCTCGTCCTCCCTGCTGATTTGTTTCTAAATCAAGAGAAATGAAGAGTAAAGTACTGTGAACTAAGGGACATGCCCTAGAGTTTGGTGGCAAATCAGGGCTGGCAGGGGTGGGGGTTGGGAGAGGCATTGCTTTGGTTTTTGCACCTGCACTTTGGTGACCTTGTACTCCTGTGCTCCCATTGTCTACGCTGGTGTCTTCCCCCTTCCCCTCTGAGTGTGAGCAGGAGTGAGCATGCGGGAACCCAGCTTTGACCAAAGGGAGATCCCAGCCCTAGGCAGGCTAGCACGGCTGACCACCCTCCCTGGGGCCTTGGCTCTGCAGTCATTACCCCTTGAAAATAGCATTGCACTTGCCACGATTTATGCTTGCAGGCCTAGGAGAAAACTCAGGAGGCTGAGGTGCTTTTCTACCTGGGCCTCTTTCTTTGAGGGGGGATAGGCCCTGAAAGAGATATACAATGTGAATGCTGTCGGGCAAAGGGCTACATTGAACACAGTTTTTTTCAAAGGCTTCAGCAGCGAACCAAAAGAGCTTTAAAGAAGTACTTTACTGCCTGCTACCTGGAAGTTCAACCTGTCTAGCTTAAGTTCTTCACATTTTTCTGATATTTCCATATGACTTAAGACAAACTGAATCAACTTCCTTTTGGTTGTACTGAACATAAAACGGAACTTGGGGATTCTGGGAGTAAAGCTGAAGCTGTAAAGCCACTGTTCTCATGGCAGATTTTTTAAAATATAGTTACGATTATTGAAACACTCTTCTTCCTGACAATCATAGCAGGAACTTTTTGGAACAGGGTAAATTCATGCTGTGTACAAGAGAACATGTAGAAAGATTTGGGTTTTGGTTTTGGTTTGCATTGTTTTCAAAGGTCTTTTATGAAATAGGTTCCCCACAGACTCTGTTTTGCCTTTCTTGCCTAAAAGATACAAAATAGACATATTTAGAAACTAACTGTACTCTTCTTTTACCTTAATCTAATAATTAATGGTCTTCTCAACGGATACAGAATGCTAAGGGTAGTTAGAAAAATTCTTTTGTCCCATGGGGGGAGTTATTAAAATTTAAGAAATTCACAGAGTTCTCCTAGGGTCACTGAGGGTAGTGTCTTAGGTCAAGCTGTTTGAAGTTTTATGTAAATGTGTTCTAGTCATGCTACCCTATTACAGAGAGCCGACAAAACGTTATTGCAGAGGAAAAACCGAAATAAAACAACTGATCTCAAGAAATACAGAGTGTGGGAAGTGAGGGGGACGTGATGAATTCTGTGCTGTTGACGAAGTCAGTCTACAGAAGGGACTGTCGCGTTGGTCATGTTATCCCCCACCTCGCCTAAAACAGTCCGTGGCTTTGAGCTGAGACTTCACGCAGTGCAGGTGGAGGTGAAGAGGGGATGAGTGCTCTACTTCTGCACCGTCTTGTACTGGAAACCTTTCCTCCAGTTGGAGGAATCTTCTAGCAGGCTCCCCTAGCATTCCCTAAGACCGTGGTTATTTTGTTCCCTTTTCTGTCTCCCCTGTCCCTGCCTTTCCTCCTGCTCTCCAATGTTTCCAGTTTCTGCCTCTCTAGCACTCCAACCTTCATGCACGCACAGATACCCTCCGCCCTACCCCCCGCAACATCCACTCACTGTTCAGTCTGCTATTCAACTTCTCCAGTCAGTATTGCTTCCATTACCTTGCCAGTTACTCTTCATAATTTTTACAAACTCACTTTGGTCTCTGCCTTTCTCCTGTTTTGCTGTAGGTCCAGATCCAGTGACTTATTGTCAAAACTTAGTCTTGACCGTGATAGAATTGGACTCTATTGACCATCCAAATAGAAATTCCCCTCTTGTGGTTTCACTGACATGCTGCCCTGATGTCATGAACTCCTTGTCCTTGTCCTGTGCTGATAGGAGAAAGGGCCTCCACGGCAGTTCTCTCTGTTCCTTTGTCTCCTCAGAAATTCATTCATTCTCCACCCTCCAAGTGATTACCAAGACTTTGTCCTTGGCCGGGCTCCCAGAGGAACCAGTCCTGCTGTGTGCTAAATATTTCAGCACAATTGTCCTGTTGTCGCTGAAACTGAATCCCTTCTATCCGTTAAACTGCCTCTCTCAACTGCCCGGTTTTTTTTATCCTCTCATTTCCAAACTACAAACTTTCACCATTTTTATTGCATCATAAAAGTCTTACCCATTTTTTAAAAAAAATACTCCAGCTACAGTCTTTCTTTCCTTTTTCCCAGCTTCCTTGTCCCATACCCATTTCACCTCTCCTGGATTTTTTTTTAGGAACCACCTTAATGGTTCTCCTGTCTATCTTACGAACGTAGAGAGACCAGATTGATCATTCTAAAATACTTGCCCAGATCTGAAGCTTCTGTTTGTGTCCCTCATGGCTTAGAGAATCGAGTTTATAGGCTCTGTAGGATTCAAGACTCTGCACACAGGCGCTTGCCTGCTGGCCTTTCTCTGCACCCTAGCCAGGCCAAAGGCCCCTCGTGTTGGGTGCCTGTCTAGGCCTCTGGGCTTTTGTTCTTGCATTCCCTGGTTGCCCGGTTATTCTTTGGTTAGGTTCCCCTCTCTTTTTTTCCCTTACCTCCCCAAAATTTGTTTCCTTGGGGCCCAGCTCAGGTTTTCCCATGTACCTCCCTAACTTTCCCAACCTTGTGATTGGCTCTTCTTCTTCTACTTTAATAGCTCTTCATAATGTCAGTCACAAATTCTGAAACTTTAGCAAAACAGGGCAGTCAGTACCTGATGTCTCTGGTCTCCCCAAGAAAACCAAGCTACCTGAAGGAGTGCCCCAGGCACCATCTGCACGTCAGCCTAGCGTGGGAACGTTCCTCAGGTACTTCAGTTCAGTTTTTTCTCCTGGCAAAGGAGACATTTTCTTTGATCGGGACCTCTGGGTGTCTTAACTGAGGCCTCACACAGCTCTTTCTGGCTATTGGTTGTCCCTGGCCACTGGGCTTTGCTCATACAGGAGGGCAGAAAGGAAGGTTTCAGGAACCAAGAGGGTTGGTATTACTGTGGAATCCGCATACTCCACTTTTTGAGCCTCTGAGTATTTTTTGTGGTGAAAGAGTACAATAGAATTTAAGTTTCACTTAGAAATTGCACTGAAGGAAATCTCTCACACCAAAGGAAAACATGTTTTCTGGGTAGTTTTGTTTTTTGAAGATTTGAAGCATGTTTTTCTAGAGATTGTATGTGGATGAAGATGAGCTGGCTGAGGTATCTCTTAAGCTGGTTGGGTGGGGTGGGGGGCGGCTGGCAAGGGCATACAGGAGCCCGAGAGGCACCCCTCTCTAGACAGCTTTAGGCGTCCCTTCCTGCCCCCTGCTTTTGGGTGAAGGGTGATTGCTGTTAGGAGGAATCTAACCTGTGCTTCAGTCATGGATGGTAATAGAGGAACAGTTCCCCTGCTAGATTACTGAGCATTATGGAGGGTCCATTCCTGGACTCTCGGGGGGCGGAAGACCAGTCATTTCAAAAGTCTAAGACAAATTGGAAAGGCAAATTAGTTTTTTTTATATACTTTCACATTTCTTTTCCCATCATGGCTTTTAATGAAATATTTGGCAATAGAATTCCAAACTTCTGAAATTACCCTGATGGTGATTCTCATTTTGTTCTCCAATTTCATGTCAGTTAAGTCAGAAAAAAAAAATAAAAAGAAGCCTGCCGCTTGTTTTTACAGGGTAACTTGGTACATAAGACTGCACGTGTGATAGAGGGTAGCACACTTTGCACGTGCTGAATTGTTTGGACAGGGAGGAGTGTGTGCTGCATACCAGACCTGGTGGTTTCTGCCAACCCTTGCTGGGGGATTGTTTGGCATGGCCTCACTTAAGGATCCTGGGAAGAGATTTTCAGGTTTAATGGAACTGTGTATCCAGAGCCAAGACTGAATCTCAAGTTAGAAACTCCTCTGTGAAAGGGTTGACTCTGAGCTGTCTAGTTTCAAGCTGCCAAGAAAGCCAGCCTCCTTGCACTGACATATATAAAAAATATGATAGATATTCCTTTAATTCAGAAACCTATACCACGTTGAATGATTGTTCACATCGTTTCCCTTTTTTGTTTACCCAACTAGTAGATTGCCACTGTTTTGCAGTGTTTTATATTTTCAGCTTTTGTAACTTAACTGTAATTTTTTAAGCTTATTTGGTCTGATAAGTATTTTTCCGTACCTAATGTTTTACTGAGCTTCTATGAATGCTACTTGATGTAATTTTGTATTATTGCACAGAAACGGAAATAAACTTCAAATATTAAAGCTATAGATCATTTTATTTTTAACCTTTAGTCTTCATTCACCTTTCCATCCACCATCCAATAAACTGGAAATGCCATTCTGGGCTTTGTACACATTCTGTCGCTTTCCCTGTTGTGATGGTGACGGATTTCCAACCCCACTTCTCCTCCCCACCAGGCAGCCCGTTCTGGGTCTAGGAGGTAGCTAGCTGGGCCCTTTGTCACTATTCATTCAGTTACCTCTTGGTACTTGTCCTGTGCTGTGCTGTTGGCCTGGAATGCTCCTACAGCTGCTTCAACCCCAGCAAAGTCACCTTTCCAGTCCTGCGCCCTGACTGTTGACATCACCCTTTGCTCTATATCTTTGGGAGATAAGCCTTGAGGCTCCATGAGGGTGTGTCTTGGTGCTGGCACATTGAGAACCCAGGGTCACTCCAGTTATAAGGATGACAAACCTAGGGCCTTGGCTGCATACAAATTGGATATTATCTTGTAACACATACCTCGGTAATACATCTTGTCATCACCTCCAGCCCCCACTACCACACTGAACCTACCACACATCTCTACCCTCTGAAAGAGCCACTGGAACCCACCAAAAATAGGATCTGGAGCCCTCTGAACCTATGAAACTGACCAAAACCTCACCGGGCACCTTTTTCTTTGATGGTGGAGACTGCGGCGCAGCCCTACAGGTGGGTGAGGAAAAGCCTCGAGACGGCGGGTCTAGCACTCTCAAGGGTTCTAGCCACCTGACCAGAGTATTCAGTTTGACTGCTGAGTTAGGAGGGATGGGTGTGGGGTGCAGGGCACTGCTTGATGAGATATTAGGGCTATCCAAATCAGTAGCCCCCCACCCCCGGCCTTTTATTACAGCTAGCATGTTACAAAAGATATGAAAGATCATCCCCGCCCCAGCTAGAAGAGCTTCATTTGAAGAACTGCGATCTATGCTACACCTGTGTGTTGGATCTCCATTCAGAAATCAAAAACAAATGACAGTGCTTTATATGAGCAGAAACACGTTACAGCTAAGTCAGGGGCTGTGCCGCAGCGCTGGCCAAATTCCTCTGACTCATCCCTGACCGGACTAATTCTGCTTCTTTTGTGCCTGGATCCTTGAACCAAGGTTCTTGAGGTCTAAATACAAGTTCCGCTTCAGGATGGCACTGCTGCACAGAAGGGCCCCTTGCAGGGCCCCCATCAACCCACAGGTGAAGATATCCTGGCCTAGGAGACAAGAGCAGAGACCCATGAGCAGCCCCCCAAGCAGGGGGGAGGGCAAGGGCTCTCGTGTGAACATCAGTGCTGGGCCCCCCCAAGATAGCTTCAGATCAGGCCCAGGATCCACGGCCTGCAGAGGCAGCCCAGGGCAGGTGTGGGAGGCTGCGGGGGCAGAACGGCCTGTGGGTCCAAACGGAAGACTGGGTGATAGGGCCACACCCTCCCCAGGAATGAGGCCTTGGGTCTCAGCTCTGGGCAAGACGAGGCAGTCAGTGTACCTGTCAGGTAGAGGTTGGGGATGGGACTTTGGGCCCTGATGGAGGCTATTCCCTGAGGATGCAGGCGGCTCAGGTCATGGTCAGCCCCATAAGTGGCACCCTGGAAAGCAGCCAGATAGAACTGATTGGTCAGCGGGGATCCTCCAGTCACACTGTCCACCTAAGAGGCAAAAAAGGCAGCCACAGGGTGGGAGTGAGACCTTGTCAGCTCTTCATCTCTTCCTCTTCTGCTCTCCTTGAACAAGCTGACAGTCTGCATGGGTTCCCCGCCTTCCCTGGAGCTCGGTTATCTCGGGGTTTTACTTCCCGGCCCTGAAGAAAAGGGAGAAATGGCACCAAGAGTTCTTTCGCCACAGCCACACGGTCTACCTACCTTTCCCTCCAGCTGCGGGAACAGCTTCATGACCACTGACAGAGAGGCCTCAACAAAGGAGGTTTTCAGGCTCTCGTAGTTGCTGCTCCGCTTTCCATTGGGCTCCTCCCGCCACTCCTCAAACCACTCGTAGGAGGCGGGCACCAGCACAATCATCGTAGACCGGTCTTGGGGTGCAAAGCCAGGGTTACTGCTGCCTGGCCCCTCCCCACATCAACCCCCTCCCCACACCAACCCCCTGCCCTGGGACCTCAAGCCCCACCTGGGAATCGGTCCTCCCAGGTTGGGTCCTTAGCTGATGGGGAACCGATGAAGAGAAGAGGCAAGTGTGCTGCAGCCTTTTCCCTGGGCAGAGAGAGGTAGTGCTCCATCCTGAGGGTGAGAGGGGGGTGGCTGCCAGCCCACGGCCTTGGTCCTCACCGCCACCAGCACCACCCTGAGGACAGTTCATCACCAGGAATGCCCCTTAGCCCCGAGGGATGAAGCTGAGGTACAGCCTAGGTGTGGAAAAGCCCTTCCCAGGGTAATTCTTGTCCACTTCCTTCCATTCCATCTCCTGCTGCTGACTCCCCAGTGTCCAGGGAGGAAGCGGGGGTCCTATGGGCTGTAGGCCCACGCTGGCACTCTCGCTCCCCACACGCACACACATGCCTTACGCCTTGTCCATGTCCGTGTCAAAATAAACATAGTAGTTGGTGGACTGCAGCCCCAAGTCCTTCTTGGTGCCTCGTAGGCAGATGAAGACAGACAACATGCCCAGGCCTGGCCGTACCATCTCCAGCTGCTGCTTCACACCTGCCAGAGAGAGCTGGTGAGGGCTGAATGCACTGTGGCCCGAGATGGCCATCTGCCCCAGAGAGCCTGCTGAGGACGCTCAGTGCACCTGCAGCCTAGCCTCAGTTGCCAGCCTAGCGCTTGGGCTGTTTTTATCATGTTATTTCAACTGTAACTGTTGAAATAACAATCAATCGGCAGGGCCTGATCTCTTGTCTCTTCCCTGTCAAGGACACAATGCCAGACTGACTCTTCCACCTCCACTCGCTTCTCTAGCACCTTAGAAGCAGGTGACGCGCAGCCTCCCTAAGCCAGCTCGCAGTGCCTACAGGACAGTCTCAGGCTAACTGCCACCAGCCTTCCCCTAATGTCTGTACGTCAGGGGTGGATGATGGCTCCATGCTATAAAGACTACACATATGAACAGTAGTTTGTTATAAGCCCGAATTTCAGTATGAGCTTTAATACAAGCCACCTAATAAATGAATATACACAATTCATAATGTGCAGTACAGTCAGTACAAGGCCTCGAAATGGTAAACAATGCAAAGGAACAAATGCAAACAACGTTCCTGGCACGTGGTGTTGCAGGGCTCAGGGGGGTGGGGGGGGGTGGAGAACAGCACTATGGAGGGAGGCAACGGCCATCTGGTGTCCCCCGGAACCGAGGCAGCTGGGCTTCCCTGCCTCTCAATAAATCACCCCAGACTAGTTTTCCAGAAATTGCTCCTACAATTCTTTCCTTTGTCCCCATTCCCAGCCCCAACCCCAACACCTGCTTGAGGGATAACACTGGCCACTCTGCTTAATTCATTTTACAACTATTTGTTGAGGACCTGAAATGTGTTGAACCCTCTGCAGGCCCAGGGGGTGCTGTAAGGAGTCAGATATGCTGCCTGTCTACTGAAAAATAGACGTTCCTGAAATACGCTGGACAGCCTCACAGAGGTGAAAGAACTGAGTGCTACGGGCAGTGTAACCATAGAACCCATTGAAAACAAGCCACTTTTAAGAGCAAAAGGGAGCGTTGTCATAATTACAGTAGGACAACTAGCATAAGATTTACAGACAACCCAGCCGTGAGGAGGGAAGGGGAACGTGGGCTTCCACGCTGCAGTCAGGAGCAGTGGACCGTCCTGGAGCCACAGGAGCACCTTATCACCTGGGTCCCCGCATCCGGCGGTAATCACACTGCTGGCACTCCCTCTCCAGGTGGGGTTGCGTGAGCAGAGAGAGAACCAGGGGCCCAGAAGCGACACCCCCTAGGCCTTCTGAAGCCCCTTAGAACAGCAACTGTCTCCACCTAGTCCCTTTGCCCTTTCCCCAGCTAGAAGAAAGAGGTCCAGGAACCACATGCCTGGCAGAAAAATGTAACCTAGGGTCCCAAAGAAGGCACGGATACACCAGCCCTTTCTTCCCACACCAGCCTTCACTTCCCTTACTACTATGATGAGACTAGGCTGTCTCACTCAAATACGTCCCCTCCAAACCATCCCCCGTCACGACCTCAAGGCTCAGCAGTGAGGTTTAAGAAAGGCTCTCTCATCCACAAAGGTTCCCTCTGCCTGGCCATCCCACCTCCACCCACAACCCCACCTGGCTCTACCGGTCCCACAGGCCAGCAGATACCTGGTTCCCATCTCTGACATGGGAACAGAACTATAAAAACGTCTACTCCCAACAGCTAGAAACAAAGGAGTCCCACCACTGGGATCTCTAAATTAAGCATCATCTCTCCCACTACCTGAAATGTTCTCAAACTGGGATTTATCTGGGAGAGCATCCAGCTCCCCACGCAAGGCGGCAATTGGTCCTTCAGCCAGGTGGGGGCTGGCGCCATTAGCCTGTTTTCAGGGCTGAGCTACCCAAGAACAGTGAAAGCTACTACACAGTGAGGAAAAGCAAGCTGGAAACGTAACATGGCTGCCTAGAGAGAAGACAGGCCTGGGTGGGACCCCAGGACCCATTAGAGGACAGTGTCAGGGATCAGAGACCCTGGGAGAGAGGGAGGCCGGAAGTGCCAAAGGCAAAATCTGGTGGTCAGTCCATCTAGCCCTACCCCACTGCCCTGCACCAGGCGGTCTCCGCCTCACCCCACTCAGCTCGCCCAGTCTGGGGGAGGAAGCCTTCCCTGGCAGCAGATGCTGGCTGAGGCCCAGCTCAGTTAGAGAAGGAACGAGAAGGCTGGTTTTCAGTAGAACATATACCTTGGAGCCAAGTATAACTGCCACCCACCCTCTCTCCCACGAGGAAATCCAGGGCCTCACTTTTCTACTGAACCCACTCTGCTGCCCACCTCTCCAGCTCCTCAAAGAGCAGCCACTGCCCCCATTTCGGGGGTGGAGAGCCCCCTCCGTTGCTCTCTGGGCTGCTCCTCTGTGCCTTTCCATCTCAACCGCATCAAGCTGCTCCCATCTCTCCACCTGCAGCCCCAGCCGCAGGCCTTAACTACGCACCTTTCTTAGCCTCCTGGATTACTGGCCCCCTCCAGGCCAGCAGCCTCCTTCTCTCAGGTCACTCCAGTAGCTTGTAGTTACACAAGATCCTAAAGTCCATTCCAAAACAGTTACATCTCACCTAACCTGGCTGAGCCACTTTGTTCCTCATAGGCTGACCTGCTCTCCTGCCCCTCCCTCTTAGTGAGGCCTTGTCTTGGGAAGCCCCAGGCTTCTCAGACTAGAGGGAGCCGAGAGCATTCTCATCTCAGCTTTGCTACCTGCAGAAAGGTGGCCTTGCGAGGCTCTTTCCCCTGCATGGCCTCCATTTCCCCAGCCGTAGACATCAGGACGATGACAGCTCCTTCCCAGGTGGCTATGAGGGTCAAATGCAATGACCTACCCAAGGCCAACCATTCCTATGTCTACCTGCTCCTGCTCCTCCACAAAAGAGACTTTTCTTTTTAGACATGGCTCCTCAGAAGAGATGACGGCGCTGAGGCTTCTTTCTACCTGGCAGCCCGCTTTTGGGCCCAGGGTTCAAGGAACAGAAGCCAAAAGGGTATGCCTGCAGCCACAGCCCCAGTGAGCAGCTGGTTCTGAAAGAAGCAGAAAAAGACACCCTGGCTTCCCAAATAAGGCACACAACAATTGTATCAAGCCTTTTTCCTCCACGGCAGCCTTAGTTCCCCTTACTGATAGTGTCAGAGCAGTCTTTCCCACTCAAAGTGAGGAACTGGGGAAGGAAGCAGAAGTCATACAACAAACTTAGTGCAAGCCCAAGAAATGTTCCTTTCGGACCCTGCCCACCACCATCAACCATTAGAGAGATGATCTAAGCTCTTGGAAAACTGCAATGGGCAACTCAGAATGGAAACTTAAAAGAGGAGAGGGAAGAGTGGTTGAGATTACAAGGGGAAGGGAGTACATATACCAAGAATGCAAACATCAGTGAGGACCACAGGGTCTCTGGGGTGATGTGATACAAAGAAATTGTTTCCCAACCTCCACACAGAGGCCCTGCTGGCAAGAAGTCAGAGACCAGTGTGTTCACCTTTTCCGCGGCAGGGCGGTCAAAGGGCAGCCGCCAACTTGGGAAGAGCATCAGCCAGGCAATGCTGGGAACCTGGGAGACAGCCACACAGCCCAGTCTTACCTGGCAAGCAGCGGGCGTTCTCTGGCAGTAAGTACTTGTAGGTATTGAACAGTCCTGCGTCAGAAATCACAATGGGGCAATAGATGTTCACCAGCTCTTGACCCTTCTTCACACTGACACCTGCAGGCACAAGAACTTGACTGAGGTTCTGTGCACTCCAGGAGAGAAAGGCTCATGTCCCAAACAGGTCTCTCGTAGACTACGCTTCATTTTCTCAGACCTGAGCGTCCAGCCTACCTGGGGCGAGGTGGGCATGCCCCAGGCAAAACTGTAAAATGAGTAAAACATCCTCAAGCACTCTCAGTGTCCCCCAGTCACTCCGTGCTCACCTTCCCTAGCTTTCTCCCCACCCTGTGTGGGCTCGCTTTTCTTTAGCTAACCCCAACACCCCTCACACTGACTCCTTGTTATCAGCCTTCCACAATGTAGGACCTGCTGTATGTCCACCTCACTTCTAGCCACTCACTCAACTATTAGGTACAACCATATAAAACAGCTGATAGTCAACAATTTTTTACTTATACAAACAGCAGTTTCTAATGGTTCAACCTAATATTTTCAGATGCTTAACATTTTCAGCTCTTTCATACCTCTGTGCCTTTGCACATTCTATTCCCCTTGCCTGGAATAACTTCCCCCAACCTCTGGCTAGCTTCTTCTGACCCTTTACGACCTGGCTCGAACACCTCTGCCTTCACTCTGAGGCCTTCCCCGTTCCCCCATCCCTGCATCCCTGTTCACCTCCAGTTTTAACACGCGCTTCTACACGGCACTTAAACTTATCACAGTGATCTTCCCTGAGACTGGAAACTTCCTGAGTTAGAAATTAGGACTTGTCTTTTTACTTCCATCTTTTACCACCTGGCACATGAAAAACACAAATAAACATATTCTGAACTGAATTTAATTGAACTGACAAACCCACCTTGCTTCATGGACCCTGTGGCTGGAAGGAGAACTTGTGAAAATGAGAGAAAATCTGACACTACTGACAGCCACCTCGTTCTTGCTGCCGGCAGGAAGGAGGTGGCTCTCTCCCCTCTCCTGCTCTCTTCTGCAAATGTGTTCTCAGAGACCGCTGGTGGCCTTTCCTCCCTTGATTTTTTTGGTGCACTGGGCCACCCACTCGCCACCTCCTCCTTAAAAGCTTCCTCTGCTGAATTCACCGTCACACCAGCCCTATTTTCTCCAGGCCTCTCTCTGTCCCTTTCCCTGATGCTTCTTAAGCATCCACAAGTCATGGATGGCCTGCTCTGTTTCCCAGAGTCCTTCATAAAGTTCTCCCATAGGGGGATTTTGGCCCTCTGTGCAGGTAACAGCAAAGACCTGAGCCAGGACAACAAGATTCTAGGCCGCACTCTGCCATTTATAGGTTGAGGGCAGGGTATTCTGCTGGCCTCCATACTGCCCTAGGGAGTGCCCAGGTTTTGTATTTGTTCCATTAATCACTGAACAAACATTTATTGAGCCTCTATTATGTACTAAAATCTATAGACAAAGATGAAAAAGACAAGGCCCCTATACTCAATGAGGTCACAGATTACTGGATAACTATTCTTATCTATTGAATAAATAATTAAATACTGTTCTTTGCAAACCACGCAATCCTTTATCCTTCCAGCGTCCTCTGTCCCTCCAGACTAATCGCTCCCCCTGAGCCCTGCTCTGGGGCAGATTCTAGCCTTTAACCCCCACGAGGAAGTCAGTTCTGCTACACTTTCTGCCCTCAGTGCCTTCTTTCCCCTGCAGCCAGGTCTCTCCCGCCCCAGCCCAAGGCCCAGGAAGTTCAATGCAGGCCACTCACCACAGGCTTTCCCAGCTGAGTCCAGCAACACACTCTGCACAGAGGCCCTCGTCAGGACAGCGCCGCCAGCCCGCTGAATCACAGGGATGGTGTGAAAGGCGATTTCACTAGAACCCCCTCGAGGGTAAAAGGCCCCTTTAATGTAGTGGTCAACCAGCAGAGCATGCATGGAAAAGGTGGTGTGGCTGGGGGTCACGCCTACAGAAGGAAAGACGGGGTGATGAGGCAAGTGCGGGCAGCAGCACCACTCAGAAAGGGATATGGATCCCTGTCAGAAAACACACCCTGGCTGGTGTGACTCAGTGGATTGAGTGTCGGCCCGTGAACCAGAGGGTCACAGTCGGGGCATGTGCCTGGGTTTCAGGCCGGGTCCCCGGTGGGGGGCGCACAAGAGGTGGCCACACATTGGTGTTTCTCTCCCTCTCTTTCTCCCTCCCTTCTCCTCTCTCTAAAGGTGAGTAAATAAAATCTTAAAGAAAAAAGAAAAAGAAAACATGCAGCCTGAGTCCCAGGGTTCAAATGACCCCCATGGCTTGGGGCAGCCAGAGGGCCAGTTTCCATGCAAATATGGGGTACCTTACAGATCTTGGGGCCAGTGGGACTGCCCTCCCTGCAAACTGTCATGTTGCTGAGACCAAGGAGGCCAGTGCTGGCTGAAAAGGAAAATCATCCAGGGTGTGGATGCAGGAATCTTTACCAGGGAGTGCAGGTAGGGGGTAGACTCCTCACCCATAAGGGTTTATAAGCATTTCAGTTAGCCACGCACGTTCAGGACGCAAGACTAAGAGCCAGGAGGGCACACCTCCTCCTCCAAGAGCTGCCCAAAGCCCAAGGCCAGCACCCACCGTATGTGGGGAAGATGTAGCTGAGCACTGCCTGGAGCTCCTGGGAGGCAGGCAGCTGCCGCAGGACCTCAGCCAGGCTCTGGGTGGACGCGCAAAGGAATGGAGAGAAACGGGTGAGCAGCCCACACTTGTTGAGGAACTGAGCCACAGGCAACGGGAGGGTCTTCATCAAGATGGCATGAATGGCTCCCCTGGCTACCAGCTGGGGAAGAAAATGAGGAGGGAGGCACAGGTCTCACTTCTAGAACTGCTGGGAGAGAACCACCATTCCAATCGCCTGCCCCAGCAGAGGGCCCAGCAACACTCACCCCTGCCTGAGCTCAGGCTCAATTTGGATTTTTAAGAATCTGTACTCTCTGAATTCTTCCCATTCTATACTCAGATGAGACTTGTGCTTTTCAGTTTCCTGCCCAAATTCCATTTGAACAATCCCAGTGTGGTCTCACATGAAGTAAAAAAGGGCAATAATCGTACCACACAAAAGCCAGCCAGGTCAGGGAAGAGAGCATGGCACTTCGCAGAGGCCAGAGTAACAGCGGCAGCTGCCGAGCCCAGGCTCCAGGGGCACAGAGGCCAGCTCAGGTGGGGACTGAGTGCAGGACAGACTTCACTGTTCCTCCCTTCCTGCCTCCTCCACCAGTCACTACACTAATGAAGAAGGTCAGCCTTGTCAGGAATAAACAAGGGGATCCTTCACACGTCCAGGTTACCTTAACCAGCTTTATATACTTGTCAATGGCAGCTTCTTCCTGGGGAAACCTCTCCTTGAGACCCTGAATGTAGGCTTTCTCCCCACTGTACATGGGGAACTCCTTTCGGCCACTGGGCTGTTCTAGTACCATGATGTCAAAGGGAGAGGACAAGGCAACCCAGTCCAGCTGCCCCTCAGTGATCTGGTCCAAGGTAAAACGGCCAAAGCTGCCTTCCTCCATTCTCCCAATGTAATGGATTCCTGTGGGGAGACAGACAAACAAGATGTCTTAGGGATAAGGGGACTGAGCCCTGCAAAGGTGGACAGAGAAGCGAGGTGAGAGAGGTTGTCCTGCCTGGCTGAATCCACGCCCAGAGGAGGCTATTCACCCTTGCTGTGCAGAGGGTTAGAGCCTAAACCACCAGATCCCTGCCCATTTCAGCTCCCAGTGGGTATGGCTATCAGACAAGGAAAGAGGTGCCCACAGAGAAAACAGGGCCTCCAAAACAACAGAAATGCCCTGTACCATCTCCCAATGGCTGCTCCAAGCCTCCTGAAGATAGAGCTATGCTCCCAACCCTTTTCCTCATACACCTTACCTGTGTCAAATTCAAGGCCATCCTTTCCGAAGGTATGACAACAGCCTCCTGCCTTGGTATGTTGTTCCAGCACCAGAACTCGCTTGCCAGCTTTGGCCAGAATCGCAGCTGCAGCCAGGCCCCCAAAGCCACTGCCAATGACCACCACATCCAGCTTCTCTGGCACTTGGCTGACTGAGAAGGCTACAGCAGAGGGAACAGATGGAGGGCAGGCTTCTCAGGCAGGGGCACCGAAAGAGCAAAGATAAGGAAACCAAGAAAGACTTCTCTGGCTTGTACAATGCTAGAAGAGTCTAGAGCAGTTTGGCACAGAGCTCCTTACAAAAACATCACAAACATTTTACCTGGGAAATGCTCAGGACCAGCCAGGCAGATGAAACAAAGTGATCTGGTTTGATCTGAACTGATTTAACCGAAGTTGCTGTGTACATGGGGACTTGCCCTGCTTGCAAAGACAGTAGGAACCAGTAAACTATTACAGGAACAAAAGCGGAAAGCAGACAGAGATACAGGCTGAGAACCCTAAGTGCTGACAAAGAGAATGAGGGAAGGAAGAAAACAAGGAGCTGAGGGACAGGAACATTGTGTTGTGGGGCAAGCTGCTGGCTCATAGAACTGTCCATTCACAACACAGTTGTCTTTGGAAAATGAGGGGCCTGCAAGCACCACTCGGGCAGCCTGGTCATGTAATGGTCCTTTAAGATCCAGATGCAGAGGCTCGGGCAGGACAGAGCTGCCCGGAGGCTGCTACTCTGAGAAATCACAGCACCACTCCCTCGCATCAGGGAAGTCTGGAGGCAGGGCCGAGGGGGCAGCACCTAAACAAGACAGCCTGGGCAGCAGGGGCTGCCGTGTGGGCACTTCCAACACCAGCTGTGCTCTTTAAAGATCACTTCCCAAGAATGAGATTCGGAATTTTTCAAGCTGCAAGAGAATGTGGTAAACTTTTAACTTTTCCGATGTTTTTTAGAAAGACCTATAGTGAAAAATATATTTCGTATCACAACCCAGAGCATATGGAAGTATGGAATATAAATACCTGAAACAAAAGGTTCATAATACAATACTTACCAGAACTATATACGGTGCACTCTGATACTTTCTATTTCACTGCACTTGAAAATGCTAGTTGCACCCCACTAACTTGATTTCAAGTCCCATTAGTAGTTCACAATTTGGACTGATAGAGTTAAATTAGTCATTTTGTTTTTAGACCAGCCCAGGTAAGTGGAATGAATGACTTGCTACTGGTGATGCAGTAAATCAGTGACAGAGTCCAAGCTAAAACTCTGATCTCGAAGTTCAGACTAACAGTCCTTCCACTTAGAACAGTGTTGTCTCTGACTGTGAGGCACAATGTGTCACACAAAACTCTAAAACTCAAGTGCGAGGGACCTCCAAGATGAAACAGGGGGCACCAGAACTCTTTCTTTCAACCTTAGAAGGAACCCCACAATATGTTTTAAAGTTGACAGCAAAGGTAGGCTGATTGGGAGGGCAGTTCCTAAACCTAAGGCACCCTGTTGAGCCTCTCCCGAAGTTTCAAAACCAGGGTTCAACCATACAAGGTGGGTCCAGGCATAACCAGTCGAACTACGTAGTGGGCAAAATGAAATTTCCTATACAGGTTGAAAGAGATTTCTGTGCAGCTCCCTGACGCCCCTGGGTGCATGTGGAAAGGTTAATGAAAAAGTTAAGGTCCTAGAACTAAGTAAGGGAAAGGTTTCTTCTTATCTATCGCTTCTTAACAAGAATCAAACCTGTTAATTTAGCCGTTACCAAACTCAAGGGGCTCACCGCTTGGGGTGCTCTATTCAAGAATGAGACATGGTGCCCTGGCTGGTGTGGCTCAGTGGGTAGAGCGGGCAGCCTGCAAGACAAAAGGTCCTGGTTTGATTCCCAGCCACTAGTCAGGGCACGTGCCTGGGTTACCAGCCAGGTCCGCAGTAGGAGGAGTGCAAGAGGCAACCACACATTGATGTTTTTCTCCCTCTCTTTCTCCATCCCTTCTCCTCTCTCTAAAAATAAATTTTAAAAAATCTTTAGGAAAAAAAAAAAGAATGAGACATGGTTGTCACAGGGTAGTTTAAAGGAGACACACCTTGTGATAACCACATCTCGTTCTTGAATAGAGCACCCCAAGTGGCGAATCCTTTGAGTTCAGTAACAAATTTAGCAATTCCAGATAAAACTCTCCTAAAAGGACTCCCTCTGGGCCTGGTGTGGACTCTCTGTGCAGCAGTGAGCAGCCCCAGCTTGTCCGGGGCTTACTTGCCTGCATCTCCACTGGACAGAGGATCTGTTCTACAAGAGACTCCCAGAACTGCTGCCTGGCCTGCCTCCACAGTGAAGAGGAGTGGCCTCCTGACCCCATTTCCTTAAGTACTTCAGAAGGGAGGTAGGTAGGCGAGAAGCGTCCCTGTGGTCACTTTAATTAGTGTTTCTATACCCATTCTGGGTATAGCATTGTCGGAAGGGTAGTTTCAGTTCTGGTGTGTACTTGGTTTCTGGTTGGTCGGGCAGGAACTGTCTCTGGGAGGCAGGATTCAGGGCCCAACCTCTGTCTAACACTTGAGGGCAGAGAAATGCCTGCCGGGTGATAGAAGACATCCTTGGATAATGAATGATCTCTGGTCTGGTTGTCTGGTATTCTTTGTGCCTTTGCCTCCTAGGGTTTCAATATTTACTAACCACATACGCACTCTTCCCCTGAAATCCCAACCCTGCTTCCTTTCATCCAAGGAGTGTACTTTGTGAGGCACCTGCAGGTAGGGTGGAGCTCATGATGGGAAATGGGGAATAGCACCCCAGCAATTTCCTGAACAGTAGCGAGGTTCCCGTCAGACAGGCCATACCACCTTCACCGAGGAGGCTCATGGTTTCCAGGGGAGGTGATCTGGGACAAGCGAGACTGAGCAGCAAAGGTTTGGCTGTGGGACTCCGCAAGTCTATGGCTAACGATGTAAAGACTTATACTTGGGGTCACATGGAAAGAATTGCTGGTTTTATCTATGAGCCGTCTGAATAAGGCTCCCATTGCTGTTCTTCCTCTGAAGGATAAGGGGGAAAAATTACCTGCCACATCCCTTCAAAGAGTCTCACTGCTACAAAGAGATGTTCTACAAGCAGGTGTGATTTCAGAAATTTTACCAAAGGGGTGGTAACACAGGCCAAATACCCTAGGAGTATTGAAAAACTACATTTTTTTAAATGTAATTTGAGTCAGCTTTACTGGACTTGCAAAATGAAGCAGGGATGGGCTTCCTAGCCACATGGTAGTAGAGGAAGATGAAAATGACACAGGGAAATGAGTTGCTTTTTTAGTGAGATTTTTTAAAAAAAATTCTTTTATTGATTCTAGAGAGAGGGAAAGGGAGGGAGAAAGACAGGGAGAGAAACATCAATTGGTTTCGTCTCGCATGCATCCCGACTGGAGACCGAACCCGCAGCCCAGGCGTGTGCCCCGACAAGGAATCAAACCTGTGAACTTTCAGTTTGCAGGGTGGTGCCCAGCCAACTAAGCCATACCAGGCAGGGCATTTTTTATTTTTTAGTACGATTTTACAGTGGTCTTAGGAAGTAATTTACTAGTTCCCTGTCCATTCATTTGCAAGGATGAGATCGCTGACTCTGGGCAGGTGCAGTCATGCATTCCCTCATGCCACAGCCCGGTCAAGTAGACTCTTGAGACCTCAGCTTCTTTTCTGAGCAACAGCCTTTTAGCTCCCCCTTTTTCCTCCAAAGCTGTGGGGTGGCTGGGGGTAGGGAAGGTGGAGGTGAGAGACCTCCCTCTCTGCATTCACAACACTCAGTGTTTCTAAGCTGTGCCTCCTCCTTGGGGAGTAGCCCCCACTCAGCCAGGGCACAGGCCCCTATGGCTTTGGGAGTCTGCTGACTGGCAGTGGGATCAGCTGACCTGGGCACTTGCCCTCCTGGAAGCAGCAGGTAGAGCAGCCCAGTGTTTAGTCACAGCCAGGTGCAGTTATGGAAGTTTAGGAACAGAACACTGCACTGCTAAGGTGTGAGCTGGAAGGGAGACAGGTGCAGGGAGGCCACACCACCCAGAACCTCTTTTAGCAGAGTGGGTCTGAACTGTGACATGTGAACCAAACTATTACACCAGGCATCCTGGGCCTGTTCTCTGCCTCTCACAATTTCACATGCCTGGAACATGGGGGATAAGCCCTAGAGAGGCCTTTTCAGCCCTCTAGAAGTCCTGAAGCTAGAGGGCTGAGAGGAACTGGGACCTGTAACTGTAGTAGGACGTGACTCTGCCGGTGTGAGCCTCTACAGCCAAGAGAAGAGGTGAGGTGGGGCTTTGGATAGGAGTCCCATGCCCTTCACTTGCTGTAAGTAAATAAAGCTACCGTGTGACACAACCAGGTCTCATCCTTGAACAGAACACCCAACCAGTGGACCCCGTGAGCTGGGTAATAGCCACTGTCATATTAAATGACAGGGCCTGGGCCTTCTTGCATCTCAGCTACCAACATGCTACCCAGACTGAGGAAGACCCGGAAACTTCAGGGTCACATGAGCCACGACCACTGGCAACATCTGCCTCATTGGCAAGTACAGAAAGCACCCAGGAGGCCGGGGTAATGCTGGTGGCTTGCATCATCACAGGATCAACTTCGACAAATATCACCCAGGTCACTTTGGGAAAGTTGGTATGAGGCATGACCACTTTAAGAGGAACCAGAGCTTCTGTCCCACTGTCAACCTTGACAGGCTGAGGACCTTGGTCAGTGAGCAGACACGGGTAAACGCTGCCAAAAACAAGACTGGAGCCGCTCCCATCATTGATGTGGTGCGATGGGGCTACTACCAAGTTCTGGGGAAGGAAAGCTCCCAAAGCAGCCTGTCATTGTGAAGGGCAAATTCTTCAGCAGAAGAGCTGAGGAGAAGATGAAGAGTATTGGTGGGGCGTATGTGCTGGCAGCCTGAAGCCACGCGGAGGGGGGAGTTCATTAAATTCTCACAAATGGCCCTGGCTGGTGTGGCTCAGTGGACTGAGCGGCGGCCTGAGATTTCTTGGCAGGTCGGATTCCCAGTCAGGGCACAGGCCTGGGTTAAGGGACAGGTCCCCAGTTGGGGGCGCACAAGAGGCAAACACACATTAATGTTTCTCTCCCTCTCTTTCTCCCCTCTCTGTCTAAAAATAAATAAATAAAATCCTAAAGATAAATAAAATCTAAAACAAAAATTCTCACAAGTGATAAATAAATAAATAAATAACTGACAGGGCCTGGGCTTGACTTTGCCAAAACCTTGGCAAACTGAGGAGGTGCCCATGCCCATAGGTCCACTGTTCTCCAGCCTGCCCAAGCAAAGGCTCTCGTCTGTGGCGGAACGAAAGCGGGGCGCCTCCGCGTGCCTCAAGGCCTCCCAGCGCTTTACATTCTGAGAAACTGAGGCCCGGATCCGGCAGCCGCTGGCCCTGCCAGAAAGAAACTGCAAAGCAGCGCAGCTTCGGACCCTTAGGTCTCTTTCGCTGACCTTGTTTGAGGACCTTCTTCCGGAACTCCTTGTCGGTCACCAGGGGCGCGGGTGGTCGCTTGACGTCCTCGGAGAAAGGATTCGGGGAGCTGCTTGAGAACAGCCCCAGGTAAACTTTGCGGAGGACGGCCAGCAGCAGCACGGCCAGCAGCACCAGGGTAAGCCACATGACGCCTGTGCAAGGACTGGGATCACGCTGATGGCGCTCAGCTTTGTGGCGGTGGCTCCACCCTGTTAGTTAGTCCTGCCCAGCAGGGAGGCGGGGGCGCTTTGCCCATTGTGCAACCCCGGAGTTTTTGACCAGAAACCCCGACTCCAGCGCAGATTGACCCTTCCAGCTCTCCGTACTTCCTTGGCAACAACTGTGTCTCAGCGGGTTTGCTGGGGTTCCCCGCCGCGGAAACCGGCGCGCATGCGCGGAAGGGGCCTGGCGAGGCGAGACCGCGGTGGGAAAGCTCCGTGAGCAAGGGGGACCCGTCGGGCGAGCCCCGCGGGCCTTGAGGAGGGGAAATGTGGGATGCAAGTGATGGCCGTGGGGCGAGGCGAGGCTGAAAGTTGCAGGACTGGGAGAAAACCCCGACTGGAAGGCCAGAGACCTGGGTTGTAGTCCGCGTTCGGCCGTGGACTCGCTGAGCGACCTGAGGCAAGTCTCTTTGCTCAATTTTTCCCACGGGATAGAGTGAACCTGTCCGTCCGGAACCCCCTCACATCCCTGGCTGGCTGGCCGGCTGGCCAGCGGGCTTGTTGGATGGAGATCTCTCGAGATCTGCGCGTCGCAGCCGGCGAGCCCCGGTTCTCGTAGCCCCCACAATTGACCAATAGTTTGGGCCGCGCCCCTCCCCCCAGAATGGCGTTGACGGCGGCGGGGCCCTGCTGGTGTCCCCGGGCCTCTGGCTGGGTCCCCGTGGCACCTCCTTCCGTGGGGGCCGTGAGGAGCCGTCCAGCGACAAAGCTGATGAAAGGATCAGAGAACTGTCATTTGTGCGCATTTGTCGTTACGGTATGGACCCAGTTTCTAAAGTAAATATCTATTCAGAGAGTTTAAACTCCAGCAAGCAGTCAGAAAATCAGACCCGCGATGAAGTCCCTTACCTAAAGTGAATGCATCATAAATATTTCATTTAGAAAGGACCCATCTTTATAGGAAGGTTATTTCCTTAGGTTCAGCTTGCCAAATAGTGGTGGGAGTGACTTAGAAACTTCACGTACTTGCTCGGTTGACAGTGGTTGGTTCTTTCCGTTCTCTGGTACAGATGGTAACTGTCCGGACACCGTTGAAGACGCCAGCTGCGCTCCCGCCAGAACAGAGGCACTAGCAGGTGTGTAAAGTGCTCACACTCTGCTTGCTTCGTTTCATGCACAGTAACAGAAGGGCCTTCCTGAGATTGCTGTTACCTTACCTGCCTGTCACCTTCCCGAGGTTGGCCTCTGTATGAGTGTTTTGTCATATGCAGTCATGGAGGTCAAGGAGGAGGGAGAAAAGGAAGCAGAGGCTGAGGCCCCAGATGACATAGTGAGAGAGAGCTGGTTCCTGAGGTGTCATGAGGTAAGGGGCACTGTGCTCCCTTCTAAATTACAGTGAACCAGACGCCCAGCCCAAGAGCAGGACGTCATCCCGCTCTTGGTTTTAGGAATCAGTGTGTCCTACCCCAGCGCAGGTTCCTGTTTGCTACTGGTAGCCAGTTCTTAGGGAATCCAGGTCATTTTCCCACGGTGGAAGACATACAGATGACATCCTCCTTCCTTAGTCACCCGAGTCTGTGACACATGACTGTCAGTTGTGTGGGGGCCTTCTGTCCATTACGATCTGGCTTTTTGTTGTGATGCATCCACGAGTCCAGCTCCCCCATGATGACAGATGGGCCCTCTTCCTCAGGTGTACATGGAATGAGAGACTGAATTAGCCACACTGGCGAAGCAGCTGCAACATGTGCAATATTGGTGGCAACTGAAGAAGGCCAGGCATTGTGTTGCATTTTGACTGTCTACCATCGTAGGAACCACATCTAGTACTATAAGCCCCCAGACCCAAGCCTGAGCACTTCACTAAGACCACCCCTCAAAGTGCTATCCATTAGCCTCACCCCTTTGATAAGCTACCCCAGATCCCATTAACTTCATTGTCAGAAACAGAATCCCACCACTTACAGTGGTGCTGCTGCCTTCTGGATACCAAGAATCCAGCCCTCAGACTCCCACAGGGCCCCCTTCTTTCCATCCAGTGTCATGGATGGTAAGAGGGAGGCATTTAGCTAAAGCAGCTTATTTATTCAGAATAAATTTACAGCTGCTTAAAGATATTTTTTAACTTTTAGGTTTATAAACTTCTATTTGTTTCTTTAAAGATTTTAGTTATTTATTTTTAGAGAAAGAGAAAGGGAAGGAGAGAAACATCAAATGTGTGGTTACCTCTCATGCGCCCCCTACTGGGGACCTGGCTGGCAACCCAGGCATGTGTCCTGACTGGGAATGGAACCAGCAACCCTTTGGTTCGAAGGCCCTCGTTCAATCCGCTGAACCACACCAGCCAGGGCCATTTTTAAATGTATTTTATTGATTATGCTATTATAGTTGTCCCAATTTTTTCCTCTTTGCCCCCCTCCACCCAGCACCCCCCATTCTCTTCGGCAGTCCACTCCCTAGTCCCCACTTAGTTCATGTCCATGGGTCATGCATGTAAGTTCTTTGGCTACTCCATTTCCTATACTGTATGCAATATATTTCCTATAATCTTAACCTCCCCTTGCCTATTCTGTCCCTACCAATTTGTACTTCTTATTCCCTGTACCTTTCCCCCTATTCTCCCTATTTCCCTCTCCCAACTGGTAACAGTCCAAATGATCCACATCTGTGATTCTGCTTCTGTTCTGCTTGTTTGCTTAGTTTGTTTTTTAGATTCAGTTGATAGTTGTGAATTTATTGCCATTTTAATGTTCATAGTTTTGATCTTCTTTTTTCTTAAATAAGTCCCTTTAACATTTCATATAATAATGGCTTGTTGATGATGACCTCCTTTTAGCTTTACCTGGTCTGGGAAGCACTTTATCTGCCCCTTCTATTCTAAATGAGAGCTTTGCTGAATAGAGTAATCTTGGATGTAGGTCCCTGCTTTTTATCACTTTGAATACTTTTTGCCAGTCTCTTCTAGCCTGCAAAGTTTATTTTGAGAAATCAGCTGACAGTGTTATGGAAATTCCTTTGTGGGTAACTAACTGCTTTTCTCTTGCTGCTTTTATGATTCTCTCTTTATCTTTAACCTTTGGCATTTTAACTATGATGTGCCTTGGAGTGGGCCTCTTTGCATCCATCTGGTTTGGGACTCCCTCTGCTTCCTGGACTTATATGTCTGTTTCCTTCACTAAATTAGGGAAGTTTCTTTCATTATTTTTTCAAATAAGTTTTCAATTTCTTGCTCTTTCTCTTCTCCTTCCGGCACCCCTATGATTCAAATGTTGGTGCATTTGAAGTTGTCCCAGAACTCCTTACCCTAGCCTCGTTTTTTTAGATTCTTTTTTCTTCTTGCTGTTCTGATTGAATGTTTTTTTCTTCCTTATGTCTCAAATCATTGATTTGATTCTTAGCTTCATCCCAGTATTGATTCCCTGTAAATTTTTCTTTATTTCACTTAGTATGACCTTCATTTCTGCCTGGGTCTTTTTTTGCTGTTGAAGTACCCAGTGAGTTCCTTAAGCATCTTAGTAACAGTGTTTTGAACTCTGCATCTGATAGATTGCTTCTCTCCATTTTGTTTAGTTCTTTTTCTGGAGTTTTGTTCTTTTCTTTAATTTGGGCCATGTTTCTTTGTGTCCTCCTTTTGGTAGCCTCCCGGTGTTTGTTTCTATGTATTAGGTAGAGCTGCATTTACCCCCTGTCTCAGCAGCATGGCCTAATGTAGAAAAGTGCCCGGTAAGTTGGATGGGGCAGAGCCTTAGGTAATCACCAGGGCAGGACAACCTGTGTGAACCAGGTTGATGGAGTCTCAGGTATGGTGTTGCTGCTCTATGGCTCTGTGTGGGGGAGGGCTCAGCAAGGGGACAATGGCTGCTGCCTGGCCTCTGGAGTTTTGTCCAGGAGAAAGCTGTCCCTGGCACTCACCCCGATGCCAGACACTTCAGCTTCTCCCTGTGTACCACTGGTGCCCTTCAAGCTGCTGCCCCGATGCTGGAGCCCAAAGAGAGTGAATCTGAGTAAGTCCTAAGTTTGTTACAGGCCTTTTAAGGGAAGATGCCTGGCAATCCCACAGTTTGTTCTGCTGCCCCAACCCCCTCTGGTTTTTACAGCCAGAAGTTATGGGGACTTATCTTCCTGACACTGGAACCCTGGGCTGGGTGGTCTGGTGTGCGGCTGGAATCCCTTAACTCCAAGATATCCTTCTCAATTTTTATCTACCACACATGGATGTGGGACCAGCCTGTTCAGTGTCCCTGCATCTCCATGTCTCCATCCCTCCTACCCTGCTGTATGAATATGACTTCTTTAATTCCTTGGTTATTGGACTTCCATACAGCTCGATTTTCTGATGATTCTGGGTGATAGTCGTTTTGTAATTTAGTAGTAATTTTTGCTGTGGCTGTTACGAGGTGTTTACCTACGCCTCCATCTTGACTGGAAGATGCTTAAAGATTTTTAAAGTCAGTTTTTCTCAACAGAGGCATAACTGAATGATGAAACCAGTATTCTTTTTATTTTTTTTTTAGAGGGCCAAGGCTTCAAAGACCTCAGGGACTTCTTTCAATACTCACAGAAGTCTCCTACAACCTGGCGATGGCACGTAGGGACGTTTTCCTTGCTCTACGTCTGAATGACTGCCAAGAAGAAAGGCAAAGGTAGAACAGTTGGATCTCTGGCTCTCCCCATAGCATCTAATATCAGACCCTATTAAACTCCTTTCTGAACCCAAGGACAAAGCTCACTTGAACAAATGATTTTGAGTCATGAATGAAAAATCTTGCTCTTTCCATACTGAGAAAGAATTAAGAAGTGAACAGGTAAGCCAGCACTTCTATTTGGGAAAAAAAAGGTGTTGGTTTGGGATATGTCATTAATAATAAGAGCTTGTATCAAGAGAACATGGAGCTTTGGTTCGTTAGTGGACATTTACACTTTTTTAGCGTTTTGCTATTATAAACAGTGCAACTGCGAATGCCACTGTGAGCATTCATTTTGCATATGGATACGTGTACTTAGTAGATGAATCCTAGAGCGCAGCTGCAGGCCCAGAATGTACAGAGCATGTGTGATTTCGTCAGGCGTTGTCAGCTACAGAGGTAATAACAACTTACTCTCCAGGACTTGGTCTTTGATAATACGCTAACTGAAAAATATTACCTAAGAGTAGTTTTAGTTGACATTTCTCTTATGAGTAAGGGTGAGCACTTTTTCATATTTAACTACTATTTATATTTCCTTTTGTGTAAACTGCCCATATTTAGGTCTGTTTTACTACTGGGTGGTTTTTTTCTTACTGGTTTGTAGGACTAATTTCTAACATGTTAAGTAAATTAGCCTGTATCGGTGATATGAGTTACAAAAAGCTGGTCAGGTGGTGTTTTTTCTAAGCTCTAATAGGGGGCAGCTTTGGCTGAGCAGAAAGGCCAAAAGTAAGGGAACTGCCTCACTGAACTTCACTTACTCGGAGCCCTGAGACCTTTAACAGAGCTAAGAAGTCTGTATATCTATATAAGAATTTTTTTAAAGATTTTGTTTATTTTTAGAGAAGGGGAGGGAGGAAGAGAGGGGGAGAAACATCAATGTGTGGTTGCCTCTTACACGCCCCCTACTTGGCCGGCAACCAAGGCACGTGCCCTGACTGGGAATCGAACCAGCAGGCCAGCGCTCAACCCGCTGAGCCACACCAGCCAGGGCTATCTTAAGAATTTTGAGATAACACTAACTCAGCTTTTTGCAGTTTTTAAAACTAGATTAAACAGCTTTCTTTTATAGTATTCCTTGTAGTTAATATCTTAGGAGTTCATCCATTTTTTGTGTGTGTGGGTACTGGGATAAGGTGTGACATTTAAGCTGTCGTCTTTGGGGACTGACATGTGCCCAGGATATTGAATCTGGTTTGTCTTTCAGATTGAAGGTGTGTCTGCTGGCTACTCTCCACCCTGTGACGAGGACAACAGCGCTCTTCTGGCTTTCCGAGAAATTCCTGTACATATTGCCCACACTGTAGTACCTCCTGCCATTATAAGTTTGCGTTGCATGCTGCTGTGTGGTACCAGGAACACATGACACGGGATGGCATAGACCCTGTCCTCCAGGAGCTCACACTCAGGGGGAGGCGTGTAGGGCACAAACAAGCAGAACAAGCTCTGTCTAATGAGATCATTGCTGTAGTGAAGCAGAATGTAAAGTGCAGCGGGAGTAGCAAAGGGATACCGCAGTGCCAGCTGAGTTGCGTGCATTTTTGTTTGTTTACTGTTCATGGAAGGCATCACCCAACTTCTCATCGTAGTTGGAGTGCTCCAGGGGCCTCTCTTTAAGACTGGCTTTAATCAGCCCATCAGAGTAGTCCAGATGCTTCTGGCCTCCAGCTTCAAAGATATGCAGTACAGTGAGTGGGTGGGGTGTGTTTGTGTGGGGGCATCGATTCCACCTTCATACTAAAGATCACCGCCCCTACAGATCTCGCAGTTGAAGAACCACAGCATCCTTCAGGCCCTGACAACAGAAGCTTGTGGATGGGCACCAGGCGGTAAGGTCCTTTTCAGGGCCCCTGGAGCCTGGGTGGGGCCCAAGTCAGAGCCCCCCATGGATCTGCTTTTCATTATTTGAATTTCTCTCACTACTTGTCCTACAGAAGTGTGTAGATTTATCATTATTCAAGGAGAATTAGAATCAACACTGGAGGTCAAAAGATCTGAGTTCTAATACAGCCCCACTAGCCCTGCTAGCGACTGACTACTGTGTGCCTTTGGACGAATCATGAAATCTCTGTGTCCACAGTGGAAATATTAATACCTACGAAATGAGACAGTATATGCAAAAAGGCTTTGAAAAAGCATCTTATTTTACCTGCTTTACGTGGTTATTTCCTACATTACTATATCTGAAGTTCCTTCCACAGAAAGTCACAGTGACCAATTCAGAAGCATCACTGTGGGAGCCAAATAGCTTTGACTTCAATACTGGCTCTCTCACCCACCAGCTACGTGAGCTTGAGCAAGTTACATAACTTTTCTAACGCTCACTTCTATCATCTATAGAACAGGGATTGTATCAGAACATGTATGATGGGAATTTTATAAGGATTAAATGGGGTAAGGTAAAGTGCTTAGCGCACATCACAGTGAGCTTGCAAACACAATGTAATCTCCAAAAATACGAGGCTTATTAAAAATATTCCAAGACAGAAAACTTATTTGGAGGTTGATGAAGTGTATTTTAATAGTAGTTTATTTTTATTGTGTGGTAACAAACCTAATATTAGATTTTTTACCTTAAGTGCCAAAATATTTTATACTGCAGTACAACTGGCATTATGTGCCAGATATTTTTAATTGTATTAAACAATTATAACTTATTTGGGATTGCCCTCAGCTAATTTAAAATAGCAGGCTGACTAAATCAGCAATGCTGTTTACTATGTGAGCAAGTGGAGAGCTTAAATAAAGAGGCAACTGAAAAAAGGAAAAAAGACCACCATACCTAAAGTGAGCTGCGTTCATTGCCCTGAAGATTTCTGTGTTGCCTCTGTGTCCTGTTAGGAGGAAATTAGTATTCACATAAGTATCATCTTCAGGTGGAGAAGGCGTCTGCCTGGTTCCAAAAGGAAAGGAGAGACACTTACACAGTTTGGACGTTTGTCTCCGGTTCGTAGGCACCAGATTACTAGGTGCCTAGGTTACTAGGCAGTAACTAGGTTGAGACCTGTACTTAAAGTCGACTAATCTCCTGTCACAGCGAAGTCCCATACCCTTCTGGTGAGGTTTGTGGTCCTTGATCACAGTCTTTGATCAAGTTGTTTGTTGGTGAGGGTGTGTCAGGTGAAAGGTTGGTGAAGTTGCTTGTCATGAGGACCCAAAGGGTCAAGAGTCAGTAGACCTGGGTGTGGCTGAGGGATGAAGGGTGAGGAGCCCCCTTCAGCATTGTCACAAGCGTTCACTCCTGCTGCCACTCTTCTCCTTTTGTTCAGCCACCTTGTCCCTCATTTTTATCTCCCGAGGGTCCAGCATGCCGGAAATGAGTTCGTTTGTTTGTTTGTTTGTCTTACCATTCATGGTTGAGTGTTCTGTATCCTGTTGAAGTTTTCCAGCTTGGAAGCCCTGAGGCTCTGTGTCTGCTGCCCAAGCCAGAGTTTGGGGCTGGCAAGACTGAATTTCCCAGAGGCCCAGACATTCAGGACCCTAGACTCATCTCATCTGCCACCACTGTTCACTGCCCTGCTGGACCCAAGTCCACGACTGTGACCATACTAGCTAATATATATTGAGCACTTATCTTTGGGCCACATACTTCCCTAAGAAGTCGAAGACTTACATCATCCTTGCAGTGGTCCCATGAGGGACAATAGATGGTTAAGTAACTTGCCCAAAGAAAAACAGTAAGTGGTGGAGGTAGCGAGCAATTAGGCTCTAGGGTGTGTTTTTGGCAACCATCCTCTAGTGCTTCCTAGCAACCCTCTGTCCCTCATCCACTAGTGTTCTGAGTTTTGGGTAGGATTTTATTTAATTTGCAAGTAGACTTTCAAAACAGTTTATCGTCATGGGATGTCCTCAGCCAAGAGTTCAAGGCAGAAAGGAACAGTTCTGAACTGCTTTTACCACTGAAGCTGGAGGGATCACGACTTGGGGCATTTACTGAAGTCCTTCGTCCTTTCCACTATTTGTTAATGTCCTCCCAGCAAATGGGAAAAGCCAGAGGCAGGACAGCCACTGGCAGTTCAGGCTAGAGAGTGACACCTGTGCTTTGGAGACAAGGGCTGTGTAGTGCCTCTAGAGAGCCTATCCTGCTGCTTTTCTCCTCTGCTTCCCCCCCTCAGTTGTGCTTTTATTCATTCACCAGACGTGTTGAGCTTGTATCATGTGTCAGGCAGTACGCTAGGTTCCGAGAATCCTGCCCTCGTGGAGCTCCCAGTGCAGTGAGAAGTATGGTCACGACATGGTGACGAGGCATCCGGGTGAGGGTGATACTCAGAACTAACGGAAGCATGGGAAGGAGCTGCAGCAGAGGGGTTGGAACCTGGGGTGCTGACTCAGCAGAGGGAGAGCAGTCTGTGCCAAGGCCTGAAGGTGGGAATAATAGAGAAACTTTAGGTAGTTCTGTGTGGCCTAGGGCAGAGCTAGAGAGGTACGAAGGGTCCCGAGTATGAAGGTACTTAGGTACTATGCTGAGCTGTTGGCTTTTTACCTTGAGAGTTAAAGGGTTCTGACCAGGTGGGACATCAGATCTGCCTTTTCAATAGCTCACTCTGGCAGCCTTGTGAAGAGGGTGCCTGAGGGCAACAAGACCCAAGGCAGGCGGATACCGGCTGGGGGCTGAGAGTGATCCAGACTACCTCGATCTCAGAGGGTCTCCTTTTCTCACCATTGCAGTTGCCAGCACAGAGGTGCTCAAAGCCCAAGGAGAATGGGAAGCCGTGGACAACATCCAGCCAGAGACAGGTAACTGCAAGAATAAACAGCAGCTGATTATATTTCCATGTAATCAGCTGTTAAAGGCGCCATCTCGCATGTGAGGCTAATGTCTCTGGTTCTGGGATCAGCAGATAGAATTCCTGAGTGGTCTTATTTGAGCTTTGTGACATAGAATAAACTTATTTTCCAAAGCCAAAGATGACATTCTGGAGGGAATGGGAATGAGTGCCATGGGAAAGGACTGAGAGAAGACAGGGAGGACCTTGGTCAGGGTCTGTGCCTGTAGGGCAATGAGATTAGGCAGGAGGATGGAGGCAGGCAACCAGGGCCCCCGGCGTAAAGTTGAGCAGGTTGCTCACTGTACAAGGAAGTCCCTGCAGTTGGGGGCTGAAGCCATCTGCCGGAAGGTTGGAAGGACTTAGTAAAAAATGGTCTCATATCCCTTTCTGAGAGCCATAGGGAAGCAGAACTAAGACTCACATCTAGCCTGAGCCCCACTTGAGCTCCTGGAGAGATGTTCCTATTAACTGATGAGTTAATTCCCTCGGGACTAGAACAAAGGGTGGAGAGGGCGTCATTCATATGCAGGGTCTGAGAAGGGACAGAATAGAAATTGGGAAAGGCCCCTAAGCAAACCTGTGGCATGCTTTTATGTGGGTACCTACTCCAGTCAGTGACTTGCCACCTCACAGATGGGTAGAATTTAGGGAGCCCCTGAGGGGCAGAGCTATCCCTCCTCGCCGCATAGGTTGGCGGTCTGAAAGGGGGGTTGGCCCAGCAGATGATGCCAGCCCCTGGAAAGAGGATTAGTTGTAGTAGCTTTGGGTTCTGATGTTTATAGCTGGAAGCCAGTTCTGGGCTTAGAGGTGACAGCCGGAAGGCCTTAGTAAATGTTTGCTGACAGAATTTCAACTGTTATAAATGCTGCGGTGTCTTCCTCCTCGTTTTGCCATAGGGAGCCAGACCAGCTCAGACCAGCCTGGGCAGCTTATCTCCTTCAGTGAGGCCCTGCAGCATTTCCAGACTGTTGACCTCTCCTCCTTCAAGGTATGCCAGTAGGGAGGTTCAGGATGCCAAGCAAAGCACCTTCTGCCAGGAGCCAAGTTTTTATCCCACCAGGATAGGGCACTGGGCAAGCAAGATGGAAGCCTTCACTTGAGGGCTCTTTCTCAACAAAATAAAATCTTGGGCACAGGGTCATGGTCGCCAACGACCCATGTTTCATGCAGGGCACCAGTGGCCTTTCTGGGACTGTGGCCCAGAGCTCGTGTGACCCTGTCCTACAGAGGTCCATGTAGCTGCTCCCTGCTCTTCCATCATAGGGATGGGGAGGTCTGGAATCAAATGCTAGGTAGTCCTTGGGGAAGACTGTCCAGAGATCTGAGTTGTTTGTGGCTAATGTAAGAAAATTTTCCATTCCCTCAAGGTATCAGAAGCTCTCTGGGAATTTAAAAAAATATGTGGGATTGAGAAAAGAAAGAATATTGAGAATAACAGCTGGCAAGCTTTCTGGGGCATCTTGAGTGACCAGGAGTAAATTTAGAGGAAGGGGATTTCTGATCTTCTACCTAGAACCTGGCCCAAGAGAGAGGCTAAAAAGGCAGGAATCAGGTTGCCAGAAGCTGCCTATATCAGTTTGTTCAAAGACACGTGGCAGTGGCCCTGGGCAATGAGAAGTCAGCATGACCTGGTTTAGGAAGGGCTGGTTGTAGTAATGGCAGAGGCCCTAGCTACCCCTCCAAAGCGTCTAGCTCCAAAAAGAGTCTCCAATAAACTCCTGTCCCTACTGGCTGTCTCATCCTGGGGTTTGAGAGTGCTGCTAGATTTTATAAATTATGTCCTTTGTGGAGAGAGACAGACACACAAAGGCTACATGGAAGCAGCCCTGCTGGGAAACGTGGTCTGGTGTTTGCGAGACCACGTGGAGGAGTCCCCATAGCCAGCCCTCTCTAGCCTCCAGACAGTCAGTGGAATAGCTACTTCTGAAAGAGCCCGAAGGACCAAATGTAGACAACTGACTGATAATGCCTAGGCTTGGGGACCTCTCTCTCTGTTACAAAGAGCCTGAGAGCTGGGAGAGCCTGTCTCCAGGGATTCCACGGGTGCTTCATGCTTCTGCCCCCTTCCCCTGGCCCAGAGACCAGCCACATAAGTAGGGGAACTACTTCTCCTGGCCCAGAGACCAGCCACATAAGTAGGGGAACTACTTCTCCTGGCCCAGAGACCAGCCACATAAGTAGGGGAACCACTTCTCCTGGCCCAGAGACCAGCCACATAAGTAGGGGAACTACTTTCTGCAAGAACGATCTCTGTCCTCAGCCTGATGATAAGTTCATCAAAGCAGGTGAACCCAGCATGCTGCCCATTACCTGCAACTTTCTCCCCAGAAAAGAATCCAACCAACAATTCGAAGGACTGGGCTTGCTGCCCTCCGGCACTGCCTCTTCGGGCCTCCAAAGCTCCACCAGGGCCTCCGTGAAGAAAGGGACTTGGTCCTGACCATTGCTCAGTGTGAGTGCACTGGTGAGGTCAGGCAGAGAGCACTGTTTGCCCACCCTGGTACTAAGCCTCACCCAAGGGTCTTACATTTTCCATGTTGGCTTGGGGAGCAGGAACTGAGGGGTAAACGTCGGGGAGAACAGGGTATCTTGAGTACAGTCTGGATCTCTCATGAGAAGCACTCAGTCTTCCCCTGAAAGGCAATCCAACAGAGAGCATGGGTGTGTCTTGGGGCAGGTGGCCTGGATAGCCAAGACCCAGTGCACGGCCGAGTCCTGCAGACCATCTACAAGAAGCTGACGGGCTCCAGGTTTGACTGTGCCCTCCTCGGCGATCACTGGGAAGACCTGGGCTTCCAGGGTAAGAAAGAGGAGCGGTTCTTCTTTTCCTGGGCCCCTGATTCTAGGACTAGAATGGAGCCCAGGCATCCTCCTGTCATGCCAGCACTGTGAGATGGGAGGCCCGAGGGGAAGAAGGCATCCAGGGAGAGGGTAGAACAAATGCAAAGGCCTTGACGTGCAGCGTGCTGAGCACTGATACACTGTGTGGCCGAGGTGGAGAAGAGAGTGACAGGGGAGGTCACCTGTGGCCTCGCAGACCACTATAAAACGCTCTTAAGTGAGCTGGGAACCGTGGGAGTGATATGGTTTAGTTTTTTCTTTTAACTCTTTTCCATGAATATGGATGAAAATTTTGTTTTATTTTTGAGTGAAACAAAATGATTTCACCTGGTTTTGGATTGTGCTACTCTCTTTTTCAAAATCATCAAATCATCTTTGTATAGAATAGGAAAATATCTTCATTTAAAAAGGAAACTTGATATACTTTGTCCTCCCTCATCTGTAATTGTCTTGAATATTTCCTCTGTTTACGTTGAAAATCACATGAGTGCTTGATTTTTGTCTCGACCATCAAACAATTTTAAAAATTTCAAGAGGAGAAGCAGAATCTGTTGTGTTTACCCAGATATTTATTCTTTTCATTGTCTTTTCTTCCCGTCTGATATTCCAAGATTCCTTCTTTTATCATTTCCTATTTCAAAACTATCCTTTAGCCATTTCCTCATGTAGGTCTACTGGCAATAAATTCTCTTAGTTTTCCTTCATCTGAGAGCGACTCGATCGCCCCTTTATTCCTAAAGGGCAGTTTCGCTGGGTATAGAATTCCAGGTTGGCAGCTTAGTCAGCACTTGAAAGATGTGCTGCTTCCTTCTGGTCCTGATCATTTCTGATGAGAAAGCTGCTGCCATTGAGTGCTTTCTTCCTGCTGGTTACGGAGTCACTTTTCTCTCTGTTGTCAACATGTTTTTTATTCCTTTTTTTTTAAAAGTTTTTTCTTTTTTTTTTTTGTCTTCAGTTTGCAGTAATTTGATTATGATGAGCCTTGGTGTGGATTTCTTTGGGCTTATTCCATTTGGGGTTTGCTCAGCTTCTTGAATCTGTAGGTTTATGTCTTCTGCCAGATTTGGTGACTTTTCATCCGTTACTACTTTGAGGACTCTTCAGCCCCACACCTGTGTGGGCTCGAGGGCACAAATGCTGGCTCTTTGTTTCTGCTGCTCAGGCCCCTCAGGCTCTGTTTTATTTTTTTTTTCATCTTTGTTATAGCTCATTGATCTCCGAGGTGCTGCTCGTTTTGTCTTGTTTTTTCTCTCTTTTTTCAGAGGGGGTCATTTGTATTGTTCCATTTTCAAGGTCGCTGATCCTTCCCTGTTCTATCGATTCTGCTGTTGAGCCCATCCATCGAGTTCTTAATTTTAGTTACGTTTTTTTAGTTCTGAAGTTTCTATCTGGTCCTTTACATCTGATATTTCTTTGCTGAGACTTTCTATTTTTTCATTTGTTTTCTAAGTGTGTTAGTAATTATTTATCAAAAGCATTTTTATGATAACTGCAATGGTAGTGTTCTGTTGTTGCTGCAACAGATGATCCCAAGTTTAGTAGCTGTAACAGCACAGATTGATTAGTTCTGTAGTGCAGAAGTCTGGCCCGGGTCTCACTGGGTGAGGGTAAGGTGGCCGCAGAGCTGCGTTCTCTTGGGGTGCTTCAGGAGGGACTCTTTCCCTGCCTTCTTCACCTTCTACAGGCTGTCTGCCCCTCCTCCTCCTTAGCATCTCTCTGAGCCTGAATCTGTTCTCAGATCTTTGTGTTTCTGCTTCTCTCTTTCACTTTTTACATTGGGCCCACCCAGGACAGCCCAGGATACTTTTCTTATCTGTTCACGAGCAACTGGCAATCTTAATTTGCCCTTGGCCTGCAATATCACCTGTAGGTGGGTCCCGGGCTAGGACAGGGATGTCTTTGGAGGGCTGTCATTCATTCTGCCTACAGCAGTTGCTTTAAAATCCTTATCGGATAATTCAAACCTCTTTGTTATCTCAGTGTTGCTATCTACTGATTGTCTTTTCTCACCCAAATTGAGATTTTCCTAGTTCTTTGTATAACAGGTGTCCCGGACAGTTTGGGTATTGTGTGATGACACTGTGGATCTTCTTTAAATTCTCTGTTTTAGCAGGACTCCTCTGACACTGAGGGAGTGGGGGAAGGGGCATGTCACTTCACTACTGCTAGGTGGAGGTGGAAACCCAGTTACCCCACTTGGCATCCACTAATACCACTGGCTGGTAAGGGCCGGGGTGCCTTATTACTGTTCCCATGTAATGTCCACTGACATCCACTTCACTTCCACTGATACCCCCAGAGGAAGTGGGGGGCTCCTTAACCCCAGGAAAGGATAAAAACCTTACTTTTCTGACTGCCCTGCTAAGGGTGTCTAGTTACAGTTAGGGGAAATCTAGGCGCTCTCCACTTGGCCTATAACTAAGTTGTTGAAGCTCACGGGAGCAGGAGTTCCATTAAGTATTGCTCCCCATCACCCCAGTTTCCTCGTGGTTTCTGTTACAGGAGCAAATCCAGCCACAGACCTGAGAGGAGCAGGCTTCCTCGCCCTCCTGCATCTGCTTTACCTGGTGATGGACTCAAAGACCTTGCTGATGGCTCAGGAGATTTTCCGCCTGTCTCGTCACCATATCCAGGTGGGGCTTTGGTGGGAAGCCAGCAGGGAGGGCTGAGGAGCTAAGACCTGGGTACAGGGCTCTTCTGAGCAGCCAGGCGGGCCTCCCGGGTAGATATCTCTGACTGATGAGGGCTCTTAGGACAGCTGAGGCGAAACAGGCATGGTCTTCCCCTGTCAGTGCTGGAACCTGAGCTCCACCACTCACTAACATGTGTGTCAGGCATCGCCTCGGTTCCCAGAGCCTTGGGTTCCTCATCTGTACAATGGAAATCGTGGAAACTTCAGCTGGATAGTTGGGAAAATTAAATGAGGTGATGTGCACAATTATGCCCACAAGCACTGGTCACAATTGTGATGTTAGTGTTTCTGCTCACCACCCTCCCTGAGGAGATCCCTGAGCCTAAAGGAGGAGAGTGTGCCTTTGTGTGCCCCTGAGAAGGTTTGCCTCTGAGGGTCAGGTGGCACATGGACTCACTGACAGGCCGGAAGTGGCTCCTGTAGGCCTGGATCTCTGTCCAGGCCTGCTGTCTGGGGTAGGGCTTGATGTTTTCTCAGTTAGTAAAGGTGGTACTCCCTCCATTTTATTTTTTTTTTGTTTGTTTTTTTTTTTACTCTCTCCATTTTAAAAAACAGATTTGACCTGTTTCTTGCCATTCATCTATCCCAGATTCATGGGACCTGGAATTCATTCACTAAACAAATATTTATTCAGCATCTCCTGTGCTAGTTATTGCTCTTCATGCTTTGAGATACATCAGTGAGTGAAACAGACAAAGATGCTTCTAGCAGAGGAGACAAGACAGTAAGCATAATACAGACAGAAACTGTGGGGCATGTTAGACGGTGATAAGTGCTAAGGAGAAAAGCACAGGTGGGTCAGGCTTGGAGAATGTGGGGAGGGGTTGTAGTATTTCATGGCGTGGTCAAGGTCGCTTTCATGAGAGGGCAACACTTAGAACAGGCCGTGAAGAGGTGAGGATGTTAGCCAAGCTGGCTTCTAGGGGGAGAGCATTCATTCCACACAGAGGGAGCAGCTACTGCATAGGTCCCGAGGAGAGGGTGTGTCTGGCATGGGAGCCAGCTGGAGCGGAAGGAGGATGGGAGGGCAGGAGGAAAGGAGGTCACGGGGACCAGATGGCATGGTGCCTGGTAAGTATGAAAAGGACTTTGGATTTTACTCTGAGCAGAATAAGGGTTTCCAGCAGCCTGAAGTACATGATTCAGCTTGACATTTTTTAATGGATCCTACCAGCTGCCAGGCTGAGGATAGTGTAGGGCAGTGATTTTCAACCAGCGTCCACCAGGGGCACACGGTGCACTGCGAGGATTTTGAAAACATGCAGTACCTGACTGTTTAGTCGGGAGCACTGATATCTTTCCCCCATCAAATAAGAAAATGATACCAGTCAACACGACAATAGCCATCAGGTGTGAATGAATCAAATTATACCTTTTTTTTGGTCAGCTCAACAAAAAATATATTTTTTGGTGTGCCACAGATTTTTAGTGATTAGTTTGCATGTGCCACGAGATGGAAAAGGCTGAAAGTCGCTGTTCTAGGGCGTTATAATTAAGTTGGAGATGACAGTGGTTTGGAGCGTGATGTTCTCAGAGCAGTGTGTGAAGTGGTCAGACTCTGGGTATAGATCCTCAAGCGTATGGGATTAAGAGAGTTAGAGTGAGCATATTTTTCTGAGGGATTGGATGTGGGTGTAAGAAAAAGACAGGAGTCGAGGGTGATTTTTAGTTTGAGCAACTGGGAAGATAGAGCAGCCACCAACTGTAACGGAAAGGTAAGAGCAAGTTGGGGGGTCAGTTTGCTGTGTGAACATGAGGTTGAGGTTCGGTGCCTTTGGTAAGAACACCGCAGATGTCCCGTGCCCTCCTCTGTGCCTCGTATCAGGAGCACATAATGTCTGCCTGTCTCGCTGCTGGTGAGGCTGCCCTTGACTATGTGGGCAGGGAGATAGCTGCTGGGTCTGCACTGCTTCTCCCTGTGTAATCGGTAACTGTGTTTAGGAAAATAATTGGAGACTGTGCAAATATCCTGTTTTTCCTCCAACTTTGTTTTAATGGTGATTTGCTGTTTCCCTCATTCCTCCTACATTTATTAATTCTGTAAGAATTAATAAAACTTGTAAGAAGAATTGTCTCTGCTCTTCTGTTATTCAGTTACATCAGCGTGGACTCATGGATTTTTTTTTTTAATCCCATGAGTTATAACCCAACATTATCATTTATTTTGTTGCTCAGATTGTTCCATCTTTGGCCATTTGGGCATTCTTGCAGGGTGGCGCCTGTGCCCTTTCACCCCGCCCTATCCTGAGAACTTTTACTTTCTGGACACCAAAAGGTGATCTAGGTTTATCTTGTATTTTCCCTGAATAATTCCCAGCCCTGGAATCAACCATTTCTCCACGGAGCCCTTGTTCCCTAAATTAGCGAATGATATTTAGAAACCAAGGTCTGAGCACCAGGCATTCTCACTGCTTCCTTCTAAGATCTCACTCCTGGCCTCTCGGTGGACAGAGCTAGTTGTGTGTGTGTGTCGCTGGCTCACTCCCGACTCTGACAGGAGAGGTCTTCAGTAGCCCTTCATAGAAACAGGCAGGTGGTGTGCTTTCATGCTGCCTGAGGGAGAGGAGCCTGAGAATGAGTGGCTGAAGGTGAGACCTGCAGCCTTTCAAGCAGATCATTTTATCTTATAAGGCTAGAGTTGGGCAGGTCTGAGTTGCAAAAAGTGTTGACCATATTAATCCTTAAGTCCCAGGATCTCAGTTTTTTTCCTTTGTAACATTCGAATGTAACTCCAACCTTGTAAAATTATTCTAAATTGAAGATAAGCTATGTATGCTGTGGCTGCTGTGGCTCAGTGGATTGAGCACCGGCCTGCAAACCAAAGCGTTGCCAGTTCGATTCCCAGTCAGGGCACATGCCTGGGTTGCAGGCCATGTCCCCAGTAGGGGGCACGTGAGAGGCAGCTACGCAGCAATGTTTCTCTTCCTCTTTCTCCCTCCCTTCCCCTCTGTCTAAAATAAATAAATAAAATCTTAAAAAAAAAAGATAAGCTATGTAAAGTGTCAAACACATTAGTCATTTAGTGAGTGTTACTTATCAAACTAACTTGATCTCCCAAAGTAAAAATACATTTTTTACATCTTATGTATAATACATACATAAATATATCTTACATTTTTTAAATCAACAAAATACACGTGCGTGCACACATGCACACAACTTCAGTAAGGTAGGACCTTCAAATCCAAAACTTCTTAACTATAAAACAAATAATTACACAGTTCCTACCAGCTAGGTATTTTTAAATTTATAATGCTTACTATATATGTCTGTATCTTTTGGGGAAAACACCCGTTAAATCTTAAGACTTCACAAGTCCCTGTGTTTGGCAGGAAACACTGGAGGAGGCAGGAGTGGGACTTCATGAGTACCAGGTCGTGAGATACAGCAGGACCCACAAGCGAGAATGGGGGCGTATCCTGTGGTCGTCGTGATTCAGGGGCTGATGTCTGGGTCGAGTCTGAGGACTGTACCACTTAGCTTATGAGACAGTGCTGTCTCTTGCACCAACTCTGCTTTGTTACAACAGACTCCCAGGGGGCAAGGGATATCTTAGCCATCACTGGTCTGGCCCTCCTTGTAGAGGTAGGGAAATAGAGACCCAGAGAGGGGAAGTGGCTTGCCCAAGGTCCCACAGCTAATGATTTCCTATAAATCATCTCAAATCTCAGTTTCTCCCTTCTTATGATTTATGAAGACTCTTGTAGACCTTCCTACAGAAATGCAGAAGCCAGAGCAGAGGGTTATTGCCAACTCAGAATCCCTGGTTTGTTTTCAAGGATAGGCTTGAATGAGGTGAGGGTGCCAACCATGCAAACACGGTGGGGAGGAGCATCCCAGATAGAGGGAACAGCAAGATGAGGGAGGAAGCGCTGGGTACTTGATCTTCACAGACCCAGGCGGACCACTTTGACCAGTCTGTTCATCCCTTCGCTTGCTGGCCTTTGTGGAATTTGCTGGGGATTTACATTTACTCCTCAGTACTCTCATATACATGTCAGAAAGCATGGAGAAACAGCAGCTTATTAAATAAGAGGGCTGGTATAGGTACCATTTATCTGTGGTTTGAGGCAAGTCTCTGGACCTCTCTAGGCCTCAGCTTGCTGTTCTATGTAGTAAGGGGTTTGGCCTAAATAATTCTAAGATCCTGTTCAGCTTTATGTATGTATATACATATATATATATATAATTCCTTGAACTATTAGTACTTCCAAGGTTTTAAAATAAAATTTGATCTCAAGAGCCTATGGAGCTTACCCCTGCCTAAGAGACAGAAACAGATGGGTTCTGGTACAGAATAGCAGAGAAATTGTTAAAACTTCTTCTTATGGGAAATATCTCTCTTTTTTAAAGATTTTATTTATTTATTTTTAGAGAGGGCAAGGGAGGGAGAGAGAGAGAGAAACATCAATGTGTGGTTGCTTCTTGTGCGCCCCCTGCTGGGGACCTGGCCTGCAACCCAGGCATGTGCCCTAGACTGGGAATCGAACTGGCAACCCTTTGGTTCTCAGGCAGGCACTCAATCCACTGAGCCATACCAGCCAGTGCATCTTTATGGGAATGTCTTTAATTACAAATAAAAATTTTACTCAAGTTTTCTGTTTCTTCTTGAGTCAGTCATGGTAATTTTTTCTAAAGGAATGTGCCCATTTTACTTAAGTCTTCAAATATATTAGCATAAAGTCGTTCACACTATTTTCTTAATATCCTTCAAGGTCTTCAGGTTCTGCAGTGAAGTGCCCTTGTTCACTCCCAATACTGGTGATTTGTGGCCACTTTCTCTTTTCTTCAATCAGTCTAGTTTGCTGTGTATCAGTCTTGCAGATTTTTAAAAAATAAAATATTTTTTGGATTAAAAAAGAAAAAAATCCTATGAATCTTAAAAACACAAGAGTTTTCTAGGAGGCAAGTACGAGACTGGAGTAACAGCTGGCGGACACAGCCCTGCCAACAGCCAGTCCTGTTTCTCTCCGATGGGGAGATCTAAAGTTTCAGGTACCTGTGGTACATCTCGCTAAAGGGGAATTGGCCCCAAACTAGAAATGCTGTGGGGATGGACCCTAGGACCCCCACGGGTCCAGGCAGGGTGGAAATGCTTATCCCACGCTGTCCTGAGAAGGAGCGCTGCAGCAGACACTGCGAGATTCAGTCCACAGGGGATGAGCCGCTGGCCTGCAAGGATGCACCTTGTAGTAACACTCACACACACACACAGCAATCTGTATAGCCTTCCATGCAGTTCCACCCTTTTTTTCAAGATTTTATTTATTTACTTTTAGAGAGAAAGGAAGGGAGGGAGAAAGAGAGGGAGAGAAACATCAAGGTGTGAGAGATACATCCATCAGTTGCCTCTCACATGCCCCCAGCTGGGGATAGGGCTAGAGAAGTCAAATTTTAAATGGAAACTCCACGGAGTCCAGGTCTCCCTTTCCTCTGCTGTTAGTCAGTGCCCTGCACCCAGCCTCAGTGTAGTATTTTAGAGCAAAGGTACACTTTTCAGATCCGAGGGAACTGCTGAAGGAAATGAGACACTTAGATCTGAATTCCAGTTTTTCACTGCTTTTTAATTGGGCTTTAAAAGAATGTTCCTGAAAGTGAGTGAACACTAGGTTTAAATCTTCTGTTAATTATGTTGCTACCATATTCTTGTTCCCGTACTTATTTTTAGACTGAAAAAAAATCAAGGGAAGGGATGATATTATGCAAGTATATATGGTAATTAAATAGGCAATACATGAAGTTATAAATGACTTTAGCCACACACATTGAGGCAGCACTAATAGTTATGAACGTTTGTGAGCACCTACTTAGGCTGACGCGGGGCAGATGTGATCTAGATTACTCCTTAGAGCAACTCTGTGAGGTAGGTTGTGGGATAATAGGGCATGTGAACCATGGATAATAAAAGCCATTTCAGAATTTTTGTACTGATTAGTGTCTTGACTGCACCCAGCATGGCCCTTGTGTCGGGGTGTTGGGGTCCCTAGTAACCCTCAGGTTCCCCAATTCACTGGGAGGACTCACAGCTATGATTTGGTAAAGCCCAAGCAAAATCAGCAAAAGGAAGAAGTGCAAGGGACAACAGCCATAGGAAACCAGGTGCAACCTTCCAAGAGTCCCTCCCAGTGGATCACACCGGACACACTTAATTCCTCCGGCTTCGCATTGTGCAGCAAACGAAATGGCCCAACCGGGGAGCTCACTAGAAATCCAGTGCCTAAGGGTTTTATTGGGGGCTGGTCACACAGGCCCCATCTGACTAGCGCATAATAGAATTCCAGAAGGGGAAGCAGGTGTTTAACACAAACCATATTATTTGCACAAGGATTTAGGCACCGTGAGTCATGCTGAGGGAATGGTGGGAATATCTCAAAATCCAAGTTCCCGGATGCTAGCCAAGGGCTAACCTCATAAGCAGTCCTTTCTCAGGACAGCAGTCTCGGGCCTGCTGTGTTAACTCAACGTTTATTTGCCTCTTGGTTTTGAGAGATAGGAAAGCTGTCTCATAGAGTTTGGATGGCCTTCCTAAGGACACACAGCTAGCAGGTGGCAAGGCCAAGTTCTGGGATCCAGGTGTTATGGAAGACCCTGAGGAAAGTCTCTGTGGAGCCAGAAGATCCTCTACAGTCCAGTCAGTGCTGCCTGAGCGAACCTTCTGCGGAAACGGGCGTATTCTAGATCTGCTCTGTCCAGTGCAGCCGCTCAGCTCCTGTAACTACCGAGCACTTGAAATACTGCGAGGGTGATTAAAGGGTGGCATTTAGATTTTGTACAATTTACAGTTAAATTTAAATAAGTACATGTGGCTGCTTGCTACCATACGGGACAGCACAGCACATCATAATGTAGTGAGTTCTCTTCTCAGGGCAAGCAGATGGGATAAACAGACTTTGTCTCTGGCTCTAAACTAAGGAATGGACTGATCTGTGTGTCCCTCTCCGTGGATGTCCTTGTCTGTGTGCAACAGTGGAAACTAACAAGTAGTATGCAGAAAGCTTTTCATCTGCTTGGTTTTTGTTACTAAACAGGAAGGAATTTGCTCCTCCACAAAAAAGCACTGCAGTGGACTCCCCACAGGGGATCCTGAGGCCCATCCTCGTGATGTGCCCGGGCTGGGCTCCATGCTGCCCCCTCTGGGGAGTTTGGACTTCACAGCCGGTTCCCGAGGCCTCTCTGTTACTAGAGAGAGGGGGTGTGCCAGCAAGTCAAGGCTGACTTTCGACCTACTTGCACCTTCTCTGATTTTGGATGAAATGCTTATGTGCAGTCAAATAACCAGAAGCCTAGAGAAGGGGAGAAGTGATAGTTAGATACGTGGGCCTGACACCTCTTGTGTTCATCCTGACCCCAGGGAGTGACACGGTCCTTGGGTGGCACATGGATAGGTCTGGTGAAGGCCTTAGGAGAGCTATCGGACCGGGATGTTGAAGAGGCGTGAGAACTCTCCCAGGAGTTATGCAAACCAGCTCTGGAGTGAGTTAACCTCAGTTGGAATCCTGGTTCCACGGCTTTAGGGAACATATTTGGGGTCACTGAGCCTCAGTGTCCTCATCTGTAAGATGGGACAGTTATAGTGAACATTAGGTGTAAGCACTCATATTGCTGCTGCCTCTGGGCTATGACTATTGTCATTGCCCGCAGGCCAGGCTGGGTTGTGGAAGATGGGAAACATAGAAGACAAGACCTGGGTTGCCACTGACCTGGTACCACTTCCATTCCAGCAATTCCCCTTCTGTTTGATGTCTGTGAACATCACCCGCATTGCAATCCAGGCCTTAAGGGAAGAGTGTCTCTCCAGGTGAGTCCCCCATGCTGCTCAGCCCCCGCCCAGCTCATTAGTGACCCAGTAGAGCCTGGTTCCCTTCCTCCCTGCCTCATTCTTCCCAGCTCTCGCCCTCACCTGCTGGCTTCTTGGGGCACTAGGCAAAGCCCCCGTGCCAGTCTCTCGACCCATCTCTTCCCCCAACCCTGCCTCAGGTATGCAGGCTGCCTGGGCAACGGCTCCCCTGGGAGAATAGTTGGGGAGGGCGCCCAGGTGCTGGCTTCTGTCCCCTGCTGAGCAGATGACCTCCCTGGCCCCGCAGGGAGTGCAATCGGCAGCGGAAGGTGATCCCAGTGGTGAACAGCTTCTATGCCGCCACCTTCCTCCACCTTGCCCAGGTCTGGAAGACGCAGCAGAAGACCATCTTAGACTCAGGCTTTGTCCTCAAAGGTATGCTCTTTCCTCTGGGGAGACCTGTCTCCTGAACGGCTAGTGTCCCAGGCTCAGGGGCCCCAGGGTGGGGGCTAGACTGGTTTTGGCTGCAGTTCCCTTCCAGCCTACCCTCTGGGTCCTGATAGTTCTCCTTTCTCTGCTGCCCTCCCCTTCGTTTCTGCCCTATGCCCGTGGTGTCGTTTTCTGAATCAAAACCTGGGTCTGACGGTGAACTGACGGTGGACTGACTATTCAGAGTCTAAGTGCCCTGACCAAGGCAGTGTGTGGCCCCTGTGGCGCGTCTGGTTCCTTGATCTCTCCCTCCAGCGAGCTCCCCCTCTTAAAAGTCTCCTTCACCTTCTCTCCATAGGCTCTGGGTTGGGGGCACTCCCCTGAGCTGCTGGGCCCCAGACTGTGCAGTCCAAAGCCCCTTCAAGCCTTTTGTTCCCCAATGTCCTCTGTTCCAGACTTGGAAACGTTGGCCAAGAAGAGCCCAAGGCGGCTGCTCAAGACCCTGGAGGTCTACTTGGCTGGTGTATCGAAGGGACAGGCCTCCTTGTTGGGCACGCAGACGTGCTGTGGGGCACAGGTCCCTCGCTCCAAGGATCTCACTTTCACGGGCGTGTGTGACCTGCCCCTGCCCTCATCCGAAGGCACACGGCTGAGCTGACCAACCCGAGGCTGACTGAGAGAGTGAAAGGCTGGGTTGCAGGCAGACCATGTCAGGAACACCCTGGCCGGGCCAAGCCCCTTCCCATCTCAGCAGAAGGGATGTAGGCCGCTCCCAGTAGGCAGCCTGGTCAGAGGAGCCAAGGACCCTCGTCCTCATGACACATCGGGCAGTTAGACTTGACCCACTCCCCACAGATCTGCTTCCAGAGCAAGAACTTTGCTGAAACCTTAGTTGGGCCACAGGTTACCAAGTTGGGTTCCAGGGCATCTCGATGAGAGTGAAAGGATCGTGAGGGGGTAGAGCCCCATCTGGATGTTCCACGTGTCCCCACATTGAAGGACATTCCGAAGTAGGGCTTTCAGGCCCCCGCTGGCCATAACAGGGCCGACAGGAACACAGGGTGGTTAGAATGTGAAGGGAGAAGCTAGCAGCGGCACAGCCAGCAGGGGGCAGCCCGAACCAGACCAAGCCTCTACCCAAGGCTACAGCTGGGCTGGCTTCACTCCTCCATCCAGCAGGCCCCTACCTGAGTTCCCCTGGGGTTTCTGGCCTTGTATTTATCCCACTCCACCCCCCCACACACACCGCCCCGCCCCTGTCTCTCCTCCCAGCTTTGTGTCCCCACTGCTGCCCAGCCGCCTACCAGCTGGGCTTCCGTACAGAGGCTGCGCAGTTCCCATTAGAGATGGTTTTCTAGTCTGGCCATGGGAAGGACGTTCACACATCAGTTATTGAATAAAAGAGTTGTTCTGGGTTAACGGTTCCACGTGTTTTCCTCCAAGATGAGCCTTGCGCCTTCCGGGGGCCCTGTTAGAGCAGGCACTCCAGCGGGCCAAGGCACTGGTCATGGGCTCCAGGAGAGGTTGCTCTGCCCTGGCCAAACTCCCACTGAGTTCACATGATGTCTGCCCTGCACTTGCAGATCCAGAGACTCTTGTATTCTCTAGCCAGTGGGCGAGGTGCCCCTGGCTCTTGTTAAGACTGACTGGCGTGAAGCATCCACACTGGGTTTTTCCTACATTCGTTTCTGGGGAAGCTGGCTCTGTTGCTCCATTCACACAAGGGCTGAGCTGGGGATGGGCAGGTGAGAGCCCCTCCACGCTGCTCTCCTGTCCTCTGCCCTCCCTCGAGTCACAGGAGACCACTGTCCAGCCCTTGCAGACCTCTCCAAGTCCGACCCTCAGGAGGCAGGGCCCACCCACCGCAGAGGTGGGGATGACACAAGGCCACCAAGTGTGGAAAGGTATTTGTCACCGCTCTCAGCAGGATGCCTCAAGGGTGGGGCTGCTAATGGAGCCTGCAGTTTGCCTGTGTCACCTTTGCCAACCTGAACTGATCCTTTGCCCGTCTCACTTCTTCCAGCCCGGGTGCTTAGCTCACCAGCAGAGATGGCAGGGAGACGTGGGGCTGGAACACAGGCTGCACTCAGCCTCCAAGGTGGAGTGTCAGGTTCAGTGGTCCCTGTCCTGCAGATTCCTTTCACTCGCTCTGATCCCAGCCCAACGCAGCAGACCCGACCATGGACACTCACAGCACAGCCAGGGCCCTGGCCAAGTGGGCCTCCACTGGAGGGAGGGAGGCGGCCTCTGCAGGCACGCTTTCTTCTCCGTACAATGCTCTCCACACAGCAGGGCTCACCGCTTCACACCCTGGGACACTAGCAGTAACAGCCCCCGTGAAGTCGCAGTTCTGTTGATGGACCTTTGGGGGAGGTGTACATAAGCCCTCTGAGAGTAGATGCGAAGACCTTGATCTACATTTTTTGGTGTGCAAAGGTCTGCCTAGGCCATGCTGCACAACCGTAAAATGTCAGAGCCACGGATTTGATGCAGCCCTTATTCCCCCTTTATAAGATCGTCCCTGGAGCTTCTGGTCAAGATGGCAGTATCCTTCAAAGGAAAAAAAATCTGGTGTGGCTCAGGGGATTGAGCACCAGCCTACGAACTGAAAGGCTGCCAGTTCAATTACCAGTCAGGGCACATGCCTGGGTTGCAGGCCAGGTCCCCAGCTGGGGCATGCAAGAGGCAACCAAATCTCTCGTACGTCGACGTTTCTCTTCCTTTCTCCCTCCCTTCCCCTCTCTAAAAATAAATATATAAAATCTTTAAAAATAATACAATTTTTTTTTAAAGATTTTATTTATTTTTAGGCAGAGGAGAAGGGAGGAAGAGAGGGAGAGAAACATCAATGTGTGGTTGCCTCTCACTTGGCCCCCACCGGGGAACCTGGCCCACAACCCAGGCATGTGCCCTGACTGGGAATCGAACTGGCAACCCTCTGGTTCGCAGCCCGCGCTCAATCCACTGAGCTACACCAGCCAGGGCTCTAAAAATAATACAAATATTTTAAAAAATCCCCAACACATGGTCTGTGGAGATGGTCAGGTGGATGGATGCAGGGAGCTGATTTTTTGTGCTTCTTGGCACAAAACCAACAAGATGAACTTGTTCAGAATTTCTATTTGGGATGGAAGAATCAAGCATGTCAGAGCTCAGAAGCCACAGGGCCCTGAGGACGCAGGAGTGAGGGTGGGCCAGGACAGCCACAGCCCAGACAGACCTTGAAGGCGTTGCTCTTCACATAGCCCTCATCTTGCTGTCCCCCCACCCACCATCATGCCCTCCAGGATGGGACTGCCTTGGAGCTACTCCATATTCCCCCTATTTAGCTATCTAGCCCCTCTGATATTCCAGCCACCACCCTGTTATATAAGAGCATGAACTAAGGCCTAGACAAGGAAAGGCAACCTGCCCAGGATAAAATGGAGGCAGGCTGAGAACCAGACCCAGGATTCTTGTGCTTTTCCTGCAGCCTCCTGCAGAGGTGGCTCTGGGCTCATCAGCCTGGTAACACTTGATGCAATGTGCTTACGAAGTGACAAGCCAGATGTCCACGCTTTTGCTTGGTGAGCATATGTCATTTGGAAGCTGCCTTGCAATGGTTTATTAGGGCAGCTGGGGAAATACTGGCTCGAACAAAGAGGCATCCCCAGCCTGTTGCCACAACTTTCTCCCAGCTGGGAACGTGAGACTGCTCTGAACCCCTGGCTGAAAGTGATCCTGCGGCCTGGCACTGGGCCACCTCCCTACAGGGTTCACAGCAGTACCTGCCAGGCCCATTGGGATTCCTGGCCCCTCTGCTTTAATTATGCAAAGCCAGCTCTGGCCCCTCGGAGGCGGGGAATTGTCCCTGGGTTCTACTCTATCCCAGCATGGGAATAAGCCCCTGCAGTAGGGGGGGCAGGGAGCATTAGCCCAGGGCAAGCAGTGCCGGCAGAGAGTGGGAAAGACACTTGTCTCCTTTATTGACAGCTGCAGGGGTGCCTCCGTGGCGCAGGCAGCAGGGGGAGGAGCAAACAGACAAGCAGGTGGGTGCAGGGACATGTTCCCCTTACTTCCAGTTCTTGAAGAATTGCTTGAAGATGGGACTCTCACGGCCCTGGGGCAGAATCTCCACCTGCAGGGGACAGCAGGGAGACATCTTGCTCACAAGGCTGCCATCTCTGCCGCCTCCAGGGAAGGCCAGAGCCATGGAGGAGGGTGCTGGGCACCAGGCCTGAGTCCGCACTGTCCAGGCCAAGGGTGCCCTTCCAGATAAGACAAGAGATGAGAAACATTACAGAGACACAGCCGAGGAAAGAGACTGCTTCCAGGACAAAGGTGAAGTTTGACAGATGCACCAGTTACAGATGAGCCTTACCAGCTCCCCTCAAAATGACTTTTGGAGTCCCTGTGCTTGGGAGAGAAGGGGCCGTAGCAGCTTGGGACAATGGCCCAGAGGAGGCGCACAAGCTGTCCAAAGGCAAACCGGCTCTCTGGGCTGCCAAGGCAGCGCTGCCCAACATCCTCTTAGAAAATAATATGTACTTTTAAATCTTTAAGGATCCGGAAGAGCTTCCCCACTGGGGGAGTCTGGTAGGGAGGCCTGACCGGGCCTGACTGTGTCTGAGGCTTTCCTGCCCTTCTTGCCCTGTCTGAGGGGCAGGAGGCCATGGGGAGGCCGAGAGGAAGGCTGGGGCACCGGGTGTCTCCTCACCTGAGTGTTTGTGGCGTATTGCATGCGAGAGATGAAGTCTTCGGCCACCCGGAGGGCCGCCTGCCGCTCCTTCTCATTAGCTTTTCGCCCTGGATCAGAGGAAGGAGATTTTTCACAAGAGCAGGAACGCTTTCTACCCCACATGCCATTTTTCTTGAGGAAATTTCCGGGGGGTCCACAGAATGGCTGGCAACGTTTAAAACAAATGGACCAGGAGGTGCTGAGAATGCTGAGGAGCTCTCTGGAGGTGCGGAGTCAGCCACTGGACACTTCTCCCAACCTGGCAGCTCCGGGCCAGATGAAAACCGCCTTTCTGCCTGCTCTAATCACCAGAACCCGTTCAGCCAGGGCCGCAGAACAGTCGCGAGGGCTGGTGCTCTCCCGGCATCAGAGCCATGGCCCCCCTCCTTGAGCCCCAACTGCACTGCTATCAAGCCTTCTTCGTACAGATCACCCGGAGAAGGGTGATCTCCTCCAGTCTTACTCCCATAATGCAGACAAGGCCTAACAGTTCTGCCAGCGAAGGGCATATAAAAAGGAAGACACCAGAGTCCTCCCTTCTCGCCTGTGCACAGTCCCTGTAGTAAAAGGGGCTCCAGCTTAAGGCATTTTCCAAGGCAGCAATGCAGTGAACTGTGATTGGTTCTCCAGTCCAGACACAAAAGACCCAAATGGAATCTTGTGGTGAGGCACCCCCGCCCCCACCCCCAGACTTAATACCCAGCCTCACGGCAGTTTCAACCTCTCACAGGAGTGGAATTTTAAAGCAACCCAGGCCTGGAATTTCCTGGTAGCACTAGTGAGGTAATCTGGCTGAGAGGACCCCTGCCTGCCCCTGAGGGAAAGTGGCCTTGCCTGAAATAATCCAGTTTTCACTTCTTTGTCCCACTCTTTTTCTTTTCTTTTCCCCCAATCTGAGGATGTATTGACTTGAGGGTAAGCGAGGAAGACAGAACATCAGTCAGTTGCCTCCCGCACACCCCCCATCCAGGGACTGAATCCACAACCTTTTGGTATACAGGATGGCGCTCCAGTTGACTGAGCCGCCCGGCCAGGGCTGTCCCCACTCTTTCTGCCCATAGAAGACTTCCACTTCGTGCAGCGCCCCTCAGGACCTTTCCTCAGTGCCTCAGCTGGGATGCAGCCCGACTCATGATCTTTTAAATTTACTGAGCTGAAGTTTTGTTAACACTGTAACTGCAGAACCAGCTCAAACTGGCCTTACCCTGTTTCTAACAAGACACTGAGTTGTTTTTTCAGGGTCAATAAAACATAATCTTTAAGTCATGCAGCCAAAGCATTCGGAGAGAATCCTGACTTTCAGTAACACCCAGTACCAGTTTTTGCCCCCAGCCTCATGGAACCAAAAAGGCTGAGGCATGACTGGGACTTGATCATGGGAAGCCTTTCAGAATCGAAGGGTCTGTCGTCCAGAAATGTTGGGAGCTGAAATCCTCCAACTGAAACTTGCCCTGCCAGCACTTCCAGAGGCCAGACTGTCCTTCCCTTGCCCCTTACAACCCCAGCCCTCCATCTGGGAGGCAGGTTTGAGCCTCGCTCCCTGTCTCCTTTGTCAGTCGGCTTCCCAATAAAGCTGTTTTCTTTTCTCAACAGCCAGCCCCAGTGTTGGATTCTGGGCATGTTGGGCAGCAAGCCCTTGCTTGGTGAAACCACCAACCAGGCTGAAAAACCCAGGTAGCTACAATCTATCTAAATTAATGTCGGATCCTTCCTGTGATTTGACCAGCAACCCACAAGACACTTTTCTTCCTGCCTTGAGTTTCCTATTGTTTTCTCCCCTGGTTTGTCCTCCTTAAACTGTTTGGGTCTTCACCTGGGGTTCAATACACGTCCAGGGACATCCCTCCCCCCATCCCCACTCTATGCTTGGAACTGGTTCCATGGGAAGGTACCCTGTGGCAGGAGGGAAAGGCAGCCCTGGTAGCACAACCCACGCCCTACACACACACACACACACACACCACCACCACCACCCCCCTTTAACTCTAACACTTCTCTATCTTCTGACCAAGCTAGGGCTGCAAAGTTTTCTTGGCTTTGGTTGACCCACACATATTTCTTGAGCAAATGCACTATGCCATGGAGACACCAGAGATGATATGGCTCCTGCTTTCAAGCAGGTGTGAAAGCTGGTTGGGGAGGCGAGGCTGCTGGTGAAAAGGCAAGTACGGAGGAGGGCGGGGCTGCCAGTGCCACTCAGACAGCCGGTTCTGCTTCAGCACTTCGGCCAGACCATGGGACAGGCCTCCGCACCAGGGTTTCTCTGTCCAACCAAAACAATGTCTCGGAAAGACAAGTTCTACCCATTCGCTACCCATCAGATAATGTGGGATTCAACGTATCTAAAATTCCTGTTACACCTCAAGGTAGAATGGCAGGATCCGGGGGGCTGGGGGCTGGGGGCTTCTTGGGCTTTAACCCAGACCAACTGAGTCAGAATGGAAGGGAATAGGGGAGGGGTTGTCCAGCGCTCTGATTTCCCAGGCCCTCGGCCCTCAGGTATGCTAAAGGTCAGAACGGTGGCCTAGAATTTAGGGGGTGGGAACAGAAAAGAGAAGACCCTCAGCCTGGAGGTCAGGTCTGGAGTATCTGGGCTACCAGAGGCTGTCTTCTGAAATTGGCCAGGCAGGCCAAGCCCTCCAAAAGGAAGCCTGCTGGAGTCAGAGCAGGCACAGGTCTCAGGCTGGAGAGCAGGAGCCTCACGTACCCTTCCAGATGTAGATCTTGCCACAGAGCCCGTTGTCCAGCACAAAGCAGTCATCAGGTATCAGCAAGTCAAGGGCAAAGGGGCTAGAGTCGGCCACCTTGGTCAGGTGCATCTGTCCAGTGGCATCAGAGACCTTGGGGAGGGTGTGTCAAAACAATGTAAACACGGCCACTTTGAAATGGAACTGAAGCTGAGGTCCCAGAGGAAGTGCCCTGCACGTACACACGCCTCAAACTTGCGGAATGTTCAATAGGACAGAGCAACCGTTAGCCTGGGCCTGAGCAACTCTGTGTTTCAAAGAACTGTTCACAAAGATAACAAGAAAGCAGGCATGATGCCGACTGGGCTGATGACTACAAGACGGAAAATTAAAAATATTCAGAATTAGTATCACTGCTGTATTATCTGCTCCAATAGAACTGCCTTCCTTCTGTTGATGTAACTGTCCCCCTTCCCTTTCTCACTAATACCCTTTGCCTTTGTCTCTTAATCGGAACACTCTCTGGGCTCCTGCCTAAATCAGTGAGTCCCGAATAGCTATTCTTTTGATTTCAAATACAGGCTTGGTGCCTCTCAGTTCAAAAGGCCTGTATATTTTTAGGTTAACACAGATGAGTGGTGTGGGATCACCCTCCTTCCAACACACGTCCTAACCTCCATCCAAGGAGTGGGCTGCACACCTGCACCACAGCCCCGCCCCTGCCCAGGCCCAAGGAGCAGACGGTGGGAGCAGGGCGGGGAGGAAGAAAAGCTCTGAGGGGCAAATCCTGGGCAGCCCCCACCCTCACAGCACACTCATCACTGCAGCCCAGGGGCACCAAATCTGTTTGGAAATTAAGTGGACTCCTCATTACAAATAAATGTAAAGATGTCAAAAAATAAAGCTCAACATGTCCTTCAATTCCCCTTCTCCAAGAATGGGCTGGAAGTGAACTGGCATGTGTCCCCTGGGGAGGGCCAGGCACCGCCCACTTCCCTCCACCTCTCCCTCCTAGCCCCGGGTACATGCTCTGGTGCCCAGACCAAACTGCCCACAGCTCTCTCCTCTCCCTTCAGCCCGTGTTGCCTCAGGCTCCCATTCCCTGCCTGGGCCCCAGGACAGGCCCGGAACGCCCACCTTGTACAGAGCCGCAGCCTGGGCATTAGTCTGGTCAGCCGTGAGGTCTTCCTCAGGGTTGCCCTCCTTCAGGGCAGGCTTGGCACCCAGGACCTGCAGGAGTCAGGGCAGATCAGGTTTCCAGGGATTCCTGTGCACCTGTCCCAGACCTTCCCAACCCACCACACCCAGGGCCACTGGCTCTGGCAGGGCAAACTGTCCTGCACAAGGGTAGCCAGCAGAGGTGAGTGAGGGCTGATCCAGCCACCCCACCTGCCAGGCCACTAGTCCATCTGCCCACAGGGGTACTTTACTCTGAATCACAAGGTACGCTACAAGCAGTGGCCCAGATGCTCCCCCACCCAATCCACCACTCTCATGCCCCCAAGCTGACCACAGCCTCTCTCAGTAGCTTCCAAGCAGAAGTCACCCACCCCAATGTCCCCTCTACCTGGATCATCTCGGCAGGCTCCTCCCCATCAGTGATGATCTCCACCTGGGCCTTGCCCTGCCGCTCACTGTCCCGGATGGCCAAGGCCAGGTCCCGCGCCTTGTTGCGCTCCAGGATGTTGGACTTTCCACCACACCAGACGAAGATGTTCTGAAGGCAAGTGGGAGGCCCAGGTTAAAGAAGGCCTGAGAACGGTAATGACAATGCTCCGCCAGACTGTTTCTCCGCCTAGCCTCCCAACCCCCTCCTGCTGTTTTTCATCAGCGAATGTTCCAGCAAATGTTTATCTTGTGTATGATCTAGCTCCCCTGAGTAGAATGTAAGCTTCATTAGGGCAGGAGTGTTTTTGCTTTGCTCTGTTCACTGCTGTATGCCCAGTGCTAAAAAGACTGATACATATTTAGGCACAAAATAACTATTTACTGGATGAACAAATGAATGAATGAATGAGTGAGTGAATGCCATCCCTGAGCATCCTGCTGCACCCCGGCCAGGCACAGCCCTCATCTCCTCTCCCTTGCTGGGCCTCCTGCCTCCATCTCACTGCTTCCAGTCCTTCTTCCAAACAGCTCCTGGTTGATCTTCCTGTCCCAAATCTTCACCACAAGAGGTGGCCCAGACTTCTCAGTCTCCTCACGGCCTGGGTCTCATCCTTCTTAGCAATTTTCGTTCCCATAGCTCCTGTCCCCATCTTGTCCTTGCTGTTAACATGCATGTCTACACCCTTCCCCGCCTCAGTGCCTCAGCTCGCCTGTCCCTTTGCCTGGAATGGCTTTGCCCCTCCGTGAAGGTCTAGTCAAATGTCATCTTCCTGGGACAATGGCTTTGGCTCAGGTTTAAGAGTCCCTCCCTGCCCAAGCTCCTCCAGCACATGTCACTGCCTCTCTTAGAACTCCCATCGCATCCTGCCACGGATTACAGCAAGTGGCAGGCCAGGCCGTGGCTGCCTCCCCAGGGCAAGCAATTAGTGATCCCCAGACTGGCTCAGAGGAGGCATCACGGACTCACTGAGTGAATGGAGGAGTGAATAAATTAACAAACGGTCCGGCAGGCAGATAACTCAGAGGTCCAATGGCTCTAAGAGAAGGAGGTAGGCTCTGGTGCTGGAGGCAATGACTAGATAGCAGAGAGAGGGCTCTGTCCTGAATACAGGGATGTTTCTAAGGCTGGAGCAGCCCCACCTGGAATGACTCAGAACTTCTCAACTTCTCTCCTCCCCTGGCCTCCTGGTCCCCCGTCTTTTAGAGACGGTGCCCATACAGAGTGCTCTGTCCCACCCTGCTGACCCACCTGGCCCAGGTCCAGGATGAAGCAGTCCCCTGTGTTGAAGCTGTCCCAGCTCAGCGCCCGCTCAGTGGCACGGATGTTCTTCTTCCCCTTCACCTGGTAGAGTTTCCTGATGGCAGCTGGGGTGGCCTCTGGGGAGATCTTGTGAAATGCTGACTCCACTCCACCTTCCTGCAGCCCAGATGGCCAGTCTCAGTAAGGGGGGCCGGGGCCCTCCATGCCCCATCCCACTGGGAGACAGGCAGAAGGGTGGGGAGGACCCGGCCCCAAAGGACCTGGGCCTTTTGCAAGGTAAGAACCAGGTGGAAGGGGGGCAGGCTGACAGAAGCCACAGGGTGGACTCACCTGGTACTTGAGGCCCCTCGGGAAGTAGCTCATGAAGAGGTCGGACTCATTGCCCTGCACCTCTCGGTGCTGCACAGGCCGCTCCCCCAGCAGGGTGTTGAGGTGCACGGCCAGCACCGCACAGGCCCCCTGCTCGTCCCGGGATGACTGCTGGCCTAGGGCGGGGGGAGGGGGCAGGGCCAGGCCTGTAAGACCCACGCCAGCCCGGAGGACCCTGATCCCCGCTACCCTGCAGCCCCTCACCTATCCACAGGTGCAGGTGGGAGAGCTCTTCTGGGCCATTGTGAAGCACTAGGTAGGAGTCCCCCGAGAAGAAAATGCCGTGGTTCTCGTAGGCCACTGGCACCGGCTTCAGCTTCTCTACCCGCCACACATGCAGGCCGGGGTCCTTCACTGATGCGGGGAATGGAGAACTGCTGTGGGAGGGGATGGGGTTGGCCTCGAGCAGAGACACGAAGCAGGCCTGGGGAGGAGGGGTGATAGGAGGAGGGGCAGCCCTTGGAAATGAAGGAGGAGAGGGTGAACGGGGATGGGGGCACTGCATACCTCTGGGGGATGGGTGCGTACATGCTGCTTCTGGATCTGCAAGGACAGAAGAAGCCATTATCATCACAAATGTCACGACAACCGCCCTCCACATTGGTCTTGGGAGGCCCTTGCAGGTGACCAAGTACTGTCATATTTATCAACTATACCTCCAAGAGCCCAAGAGGTTATTTCTGGCTCCATTATACGTGCAAAGAAACGGAAGCTCAGAGAGTCTAAGTACGAAGTCACACAGCTAGTGAGGGGCGAGGGGAAACCAGGTCTCCGGCTCCTGGGCCAGCATCTTCCCTGTGCTGTGACCACCCGGCCACCTCTCTTCTGTCTCCAGACCTGTAACTCTGAGCACTGCGTGAGGCTGGATTATATATAGCTCTCTCAGCAATTACTGCTTATATTACAAAAGTCTAAAATCAATTACTTAGGTATCCACAATTTAAAAAAAAGGAAAAGCAAATTAGACCCCAAATAATCAAAAGAAAATAAATAATAAAAATGAGAGCAGAGACTAATAGAAAACAAAACAAAAAAAAAAAAATAGAGGAAATCATTGAATCTGGTTTTTGAAAAAAGTCAACAAAATTAATGAATCTTTAGACAAACTCATTAGGAAAAAAGACAAATTCCAATACAGAAACAAGAAAAATGACATCACTACAGATCGTATAGATATTAAAAGGATAAAGAGAATATCACAAAAACTTTATGCTGATATATTCAACAACATATAAAATGGACAAATTCCTTAAAGGATACAAATTATGAAAGTTCACTTAAGAGAAATAGATTAGAGCCCTGGCTGGTGTAGCTCAGTGGATTGAATGCCAGCCTGTGAACCGAAAGGTCACTGGTTCAATTCCTAATCAGGGCACATGCCTGGGCTGCGGGTCAGGTCCCCAGCTGGGGGTGTGCAAGAGGCAACTGATCGATGTATCTTGCATATATCGATGATTCTCTCCTTCTCCCTCCCTTCCCCACTCTCTAAAAATAAAAATAAATAAAGAAAACCTTTTGAAAAATAAAGGTGAGCTACCTTAAGAAAAGAGAAATAGATTACAAATAGTTCTAATATTTATTAAAGAAACTGAATTTGTACTTAAAAAGTCCTCTCCCCCAAAAAAATCCCAAGTCCAGATATGTTGTACTAAAAATTTAAGAAAGACATAACACCAATTCTATACAGACTCTTCCAGAAAATAGAAGAGAATACTTCTCAATTTATCCTATATCGCCAGCATTATCCTGATATGACAAGACCAGATAAATATATTACAGCAAAGAAAATTAGACCAATATCACTCCTGAACACAAAGCACAAAACACTGCCAAAATTTCAGCTTACAGAATTCAATAATATAAAGGATTAAACATGTGACTAAATGGGCATTTAGTTCCAGAATGCAAAGTCGGTTTAACAACTGAAAATCAGTGTAATCACCCTATCTTTATGTTTTAAGTGTAGGTGCATTTATTTATCTCTTTATTTTTAACTCAATAGATGCAGAAAAAAGCAGTTAGCAAAATTCTTCATCCATTCCTGATTTTTTAAAAAACCTTTCAAAACAAAAGGAAAACAACCAACCTCCCCAAAAAGAAACAAACAAAAAAACCTTTCAGCAAACTTCCTTACCCTGAAAAGATATCTACCAAAACCAGAAAAACAAAACAAACAAACAAAAAAACCCTACAGCTAACATTAAACTCAGTATTGAATACCTCCCCTAAGTCAAAACTCCCTCTGAGGAAGCTCACCTGTCCCCAGGCATCAGCTGTCCTTTCTACATACCCAGCTCCCCTTAAATGCCAGGATGACGAACATCATCTTTATCCTGTAGGTCAGTGACAGAAAACTCTTTTGGACAAAAATTATTCAAGGAAAAAAAATGCTAAAGGCAAGCACTTAAAAAATATCTTTTTATTTTATTTTATTTATTTTATTTTTTAGACAGAGGGAAATGGAGGGAGAAAGAGAGGGAGAGAAACAACAATGTGTGGTTGCCTCTCGTGTGTCCCCCGCTGGGGATCTGGCCCACAACCCAGGCATGTGCTCTGACTGAGAATGGAACCAGCAACCCTTTCGTTTGCAGGCTGGCACTCAATCCACTGAGCCACACCAGCCAGGGCTAAAAAGTACCTTTTTTTAAAAAGATTTTATTTATTAAGAATGGAAAAAGAAAGCTGAGAGGTAGATATGCTTTGCTTCCTTGCACAACCAAAAGAAGGACAACAACCAATTTAAAACAATAAACCAGAACTGCCAGAAAATCGAACTGCATGGAAGTCTGACAACCAAAGAGTTAAAGAAGAAACATTCATCCAGACTGGTAGGAGGGGCAGAGATGACATGCAGCAAGGCGGCAGCTGGCAGCCAGGGTGGTCCCATATTTGTGTGCAGATAAACCGGGGAGGGAGACAGACCGCACAACCCAGGGTTCCAGCGCGGGGAAATAAAACCTCCAAACTTCTGGCTGGAAAAACCTGTGGGGATGGTGGCAGTGGGAGAAACCACCAGTCTCTTGAAAGCAGGGAGAGAGCCAAGCAAGGCATTGCTCCCTCTCGGACCCCTCCCCGACATACAACACAGCAACGTGGGTTGCCCCGCCCTGGTGAATACCTAAGGCTCTGCCCCTTACAATTTAAGGGGTGCACCGAGACAAAGAAATATGGCCCAAATGAAAGAACTGATCAAATGTCCAGACAACGAACTAAGCAATGAGGAGATAGCCAACCTATCAGATGCAGAGTTCAAGACACTGGTAATCAGGATGCTCACAGAAATGGTCAAGTATGGTTACAAAATAGAGGAAAAAGTGAAGGCTATGCAAAGTGAAAAATATACAGCCCTGGCTGGCCTGAGAACCAAAGGGTTGCTGGTTCGATTCCCAGTCAGGGCACATGTCTGGGTTACGGGCCAGGTCCCCAGTAAGGGGGTGCATTGAGAGGCAACCACACATTGATGTTTCTCTCCCTCTTTTTCTCCCTCCCTTCCCCTCTGTCTAAAAAATAAATACATATTTAAAAACAAAAAATCAGTAAATGCAGTAGCTACAGCTTCACTCACTGTCTCTTTCTTATGTTCCCATTACTAGAGGGTTTCTTATTTTAGCTTAAAATGCAGACCCCACACCAGCAAAAACTGAAGCACAATTCATGCTGTGCAATGAACAGCATTTTTATAAAGTGAGCCCCAGTGGTGCGGCATAAGGGCTTGGGCACTGGAGGGTGAAGAGGCAAACTGGCACCATCAGGAGATTCTTGGGGGCTTGGGGAAGCAAAGGAAAGCCTTTGGGGGAGGTGGACGGAAGAGCAGAGGGATTGAGTCTGAGTGGCAGATCGTGGGAGAAATAGGAGCAGTGGTAATGGACGTAAGATACCACGTGAATTGTGACTTCCCTTTTCCCTTCCTAACTTACAACATAGCCAAAGGCATTTTGGGGGGACTACATTTCCCCAAAGGGGTAGGCAGGGAGGGTGAGGTTTGGAAGCAGGAACCTGAAACATTTCTGCATCCCACAGAGAGTCACATGCTGTGACCACATCCCCTACAAAGGGCAGCCTGCCTGTGACTCACGTCCAAAGTAGTGAGGCAGCAGCCTTCAGCCCAAGCCAGGGGGGGAGCTTGGAGCGGAGTTGGTGTGAACAAGGGTCTAGTTGTCAGCTTTACTCTATTTCGTTCTGCGTTACTGATCTGAGAGCTCACGCTGTAACTCAAAAGCGAGCAGCCCACAGGAGGGGCTCCAGGCCTGCAGAGCCACTGCAGGGTCTTAATGGAAGGGGTTGGGCTGCCTGCTCCTTCATCACCCTGGCTCTTCATCACCCTGGCTCTCCACCGTGCCCATGGGCAAGAATCAGCTCAGGATCTCATGAAAACAGAGATGCCCAAACCCGGCCTGGATATGTGGGTTCCCCAGGTCTGGAGAGGGGCCTGTGCACCGGCACTTTGACCTTACGTTGCAGGTGATTCCGATGCTGCCAGTTAACTGTGCAGAACTGCCCACAAGAATGACCTGAAGGGCTGTAAAAAGTCCCGATGTCCAGGCCACATGGCCAACCAGTTAAAATCGGACTGAGGCCCTGGCTAGTATGGCTCACTGGACTGAGTGCTGGCCTGCAAACTCAAAAGGTCACCAGTTCGAATCCCAGTCAGGGCACATGGGCTGCTGGCCAGGTCCTCAGTAGGGGATGCGTGAGAGGCAACCAATCGATGTACCTCTCACACATCAATGTTTCTCTCCCTTTCTTTCTCCCTCCCTTCCCCTCTCTCTAAGAATAAATAAAATCAGAAACTCCAGGATGCTCACACTCCCACTGCCCTTGGATCCCTGCCCCTTAGGCAAGGGTCCACCTCACTTCTGGCCTTTCACTCACTCCTGTCCTCCCAGCCCTTCTGCCCAAGCACACAGCTCCTTGAGCTTCCTCTGTGTGCACCTCCTTCCTCACATCCATCAAAGCCCCTCCTTTTTAGGTCCATGTCAAGTCCTAGCTGTCCAAGGAGAATTCCAGAACATACAGTGGCCTCGGCCTTGTCTGGGAGTTCTCCCAGCCCTCACCTGGGAGCACACACTTCAGTCCCTGCTTGCAGGCTCCCTTCTAGTAGAACCTGACACCTTCAAGTTGCAACCAGAGGAGGGGACATGCCTGATACTCCTGCATTCCTCAAGCAGCCCCTGAAAGGCTCTACTTAATTCCATCCAGTCTATGCAGGGATCGTGGCACTGGGCAGAATAGGGGGAGGGGATCGAAATGAAGAACAGCCACCTGTGGATCACAGTCTACCAGGAGAGGCCAAGAAGCAGGGAGCCATCACAACCACTGGGACCGCAGACAAACTTCCTCTGGGTGGCAGATGTCAGAGAATCACATGTCAGCACTAGAAGGGGCCTTAATGCTTATCTAGTCTTCCTCCACATCCGCCCCTCATACACGCACAGCGCAGAAATCCCCTGTGGCATCCCTCTCCTGCCTCTTCTTCATCACAAGGCAGCCTCTTCTACACCTCTTCCGTTAGTTACAGCCTTAGCTTTTCCCCACTCTGCACAGTACAGTGAGTCATGGGCCTGCCTGCCTTTCCTACCAGACTCTAAGGGTCTTTTGGGCAGGGACTGAATCTAGCTGGAACCTCACACTGTGCCTGATACCGTGCAGGCACCCAAAGAATGTGTTTAATTAACTGGGCTCGGATAATTGGACCAAATGGAGGCTGAGAGCACAGGATTTCAACAGGCTGAGACAGATGAGGGCAGCCCCAGGCAGAAAGCAGGACTAGGGATCCACTTGAACTTTCACGGGTCAGGGGGTAGGGGAAGATGCATGCCCTGGAGCCCGCCTTTGAAGACACAGAGGATGAGGCAGGGTTGGGGCGGGGAGGTCTTGCTGATATGCCTACCTTTAAGGCAATGCTTAGAGGCTGTCAAAATGACAAAAGTCCCTGGTGGATGGATATCTTTGCTCCCTGATTCCATTGATCCCTAACGGGTCCCTTCACCTCCCAGTCCCTGTTTGTCCCTGGTTGTGAAATGAAACAGTCCCTATGCCTCTCCCCCAGAGGGTGGAGGGGTGAGTGTCAGCACTAGAAACGACACCCGATCCTCCCAGTCTGAGCAGTCTGGGACGGGAAGCATTCAGGAAAGCTGGGTCCACGGGCCTTGTTCAGACTCCTCAGCCAGTTCTCTTTCCCCTCACACCAAATAGGACCCCTACCCTTCCCCCTGCTCCACCTTCATCTCCCTCTCCGAACCCTACCCCAGGCAGCCAGCCAGACCCTTCACTGGGGTCTTGTTGAAATTGCAAAATAATGAACTGGAATTCAAATGTTTGGCCTGCTCCTCCAGCCCCTGCCCCAACCACTCCAGCCCACTTATCTACAGTCACGCCACAGTCCTGTCTTCGGGACAGGTATCCTCAAATCTGGACGTACTTCCAGGCTGGCTGAGGGCCTTCAGGAGTCCAGCCAGCCCTCACCTGCCCACCTAAGAGAGTCCCAGCCTACTCTCACCTTTCTGCTGCAGCTCTGTTTCCTCTTCTGCTTTGCAGGCTCTGCTTCCTTGCATCCTGCCCCACCCCAGACTCTCACTTCCTTCTGACTCCTCTGGGGCTACTCCACCCACCTGCCCCACCCCTGCTCCAACCCCAGCTCAAGCTGAGACGGGGCTGGTTCCGGGGAGGCACCCACAGCGAGGCTGAACATCCACCCCAGCCCTGGCCGGGACCTCCACAGTGGCCTTAGCCAGTTGCAAGCATCTCTGAGTCTGTGACCAGTGAGAAGAGCCACACACAAACAGGAAAGCCACCACTGGCCCTGTTCCCCACTCACCAGCCTCAGGCAGGCCTGTCTGCCCAGCGCCGGCCTCTGCTAGGGTAGTCACTTTTTTGGGTGGCATCGCTGCCTCTACGGTGACTTTTTCCTCCTCCCTGACTTGTCTTTGTCCTTGCTTTGAATGCATTTAAAAAAATTTTTAATTGATTTGTAGAGAGCGAGAGAGAGAGAGAAATATCTTTCCATTGCTCCATTGATTTAAGCATTCATTGCTTCTTGTGTGTGCCCTTTCCAGGGATCAAACCCCTAACCTTGCTGTATTGGGACGACGCTCTAACTGAGCTATAAAGCCAGGACTAAATTTTTTTTCTTTTCACGTCAGATGGGTAATGTCCCGATGTCATCACAAGGTCTGAGGGAGACACATCCCACACAAGAGCATGCACGCCCAATCATCACTTTACGAACTGCTAAGCATCCTGAATGCATTTGATGTTTTTTTAAGCTCAGTCCTGAGGCCCTTGAAACATCCTTTACTGATTCCATGCTGTGTCCTGCCTGCTGGCAGCCTTTCAAGTCTACTCCGGGTCAGCCTGTCACTCATTCACCACACCTTCAGTCTGTCACACAGTCTCCACACCAGGCCCTCTAAGGGACAGCCATAACAGTAAGTGCGGTTCTGGCTGGACCCAGGGACAAACAGTTTGCCTACAACACATCCATAGGACCCTAGAGGTAGGCGGGTCCTACACGCTTGCTCATTTTCCAGAGGAAGAAACTGAGGCCCTGAGAACACAAGTGACTTGCCCACCATCACATAGGGAGCAGGAGGCAGAGTGGGGGAAGCTTCCATTCCCTTCTGAATCCATGTGGAAGGCAGAAGTGGAGCTCCCGTGTGCTCCAGGAGAAAGTGAATACCCAGTTACACAGGGACATTCCAGTGGCCCCTCAGCCAGGCCTGTCCTGGCCCAGGGCTGGTCAGCAGGCTAGTTAGAGATGAGGCTCAGCCTTCACAGGCAAGGACCCAACCAGGAGGAGAGTGTGGGCAGTGGAACCAAATCAATCCATGTGTTAAAATTTCTGGACCAGAGCAAGATGGGCAGTTAAACGTTCTCTTCAAAGAAACGCTAACTCTAGCTGGTGTCTGCGTGTCTGAGCAGCTCCACAACCAAACTGCTGGCTTTAAAAATAGGGTAATTTTTGGGTAGGAACTCCAGCAGGGCTGGGCAAATACAGACTGGCACAGCGGAGAGAGGCGACAGTGTGGCTACTTACTGGCTGCGCTTCCTGGGGCAAGTGACTTAACTTCCGGGAGCCTCCGTGTACCCTAGCTGTAAAATAAGAATAAAGATAAATGTGAAGATTATGAGGTCGTATAATTAATGAGCAAAGAATAGATGCTTAACAAACCTGGACTTTCTTCTCAACACGGAGAATTTACTAAGGGGACCCCAGTAAAAGGGCACAGCATCACAGCGTCTTGGGAAGCAAGGCCCCTGACCCTCCTCCAGTGCAGCGAGATGGAGTTAAAGTGCAGATCGCCCCTCCTTGCCCCTGCCCCCCACTCCCACGCCGGCACCTCCGTCCACTCTCGCCTGCACCCGCGCGGAACCTGGTGGCCCGTAGTTCCAGCCTGTGCGCCCACCGAGGGCACAAGGACGAGGACCCACTGTTCTCTACACTTAAGCCTTACCTGGGTAAAGGTGGCCCCCTCACCACAGCGGGAGGGAAGAGGTTTGCAAATTAAGAGAGAAAGGAGTAGATCTAGCACACTTTAACTTTAACAATGCACAGGACTCTAACGCTTGTTTTTCCTAGACTCACATTTTTCCTCCCTGTCCGGTCTCCCCCAGCAGGAATGCTCCTTTTGTCCCAAGCGAAGTCAAATAAAAGCTTTCTTTAGCAAGGACCCGCCCTCTCCCGCCCCTCCTTACGGGAAGCCAGGAGACATTAGTCACGCGGGGGCGCCCCAAAAAGGAGAGGGGGAGCGGGGATCCCCAGGAGGCGGCCCCGGTATGGCCAAGCCCCGCTGACCGCAAAGGCGGAGGCGGGGCGTCCCAGCGACCGGGCGGTCAGACCCCCAAAACGCTACTGGCACTTCAGCGCCCGTCGCCCCCGACCGGAGCGAGCGGATGCCGCCTGCGTGAGTCAGAGGGAGGGGCCGGCCGCCTGGGCCGCCTGGGGGCGCTGCGGAAAGCCGGCCAGCCATTGTCTGCTCCGTTCCTCCGGTCGTCCCTCCTGGGACACAGGTGCGGAAACACACCTACAGTTGGGGCGGGTACAGAGAAAGCTGAGACAGCGATGCTGTGCGGAACACCGCCCGACAGGGCCTCACTGGATCTCGATGAGGGTCACAATCCAGCCAGTCAATGGAGCCTGGGCTCCAATCAAGTTATGACAGTTACTGTTCCTTGAGCGCCTACTATGTACTTTCTGCTTTAAACCTGATCTCGGCTGTCCTCACACCCACCATCATTGTTCTGCCTGAGAGATGAAGATTCAGGGAGTCTCAGAGAAGGTGGATGACGATGTAAGAAACGTCCAAACTTGTAGAGAATTTTTATGAGTTTATTTGAGCCAAATTGACAACTGCTGGAAAGCAAAATCTCAACAAACTGAGAAAATAATCCAGAAAATGGCAGTTTTACAGCTTATTTTATACATTGGAATCGATGGAGGACATTAAAGGGGGTTACATGAAATTTACTGGTAGTAGATTAGGGAGAAAGAAGGCAGGGAATCTCTCAGGTTGGATAACGAGTAAAGCAGAGACCCACTGTGAGGCTGGTGGGTGGCTGGCTGTGAAAGAATTCAGGAAGAGGAGAAAGTGTAGCAGGGCTGTCCAGTCTCCGGGCCACACTGGAAGAAGAGTTGTCTTGGGCCACACATTAAATACATTGAGACACATAATCACAAAAAAACTCAATGTTTGAAGTAAATTTACGATTTTGTGTTGGGCCGCATTCACAGCCATCCTGAGCTGCATGCAGCCCACTGGCTGCAGGTTTGACACCACTGGGAAGAGAGTAAAGATTTTATTCACTCTCCAAGAACAGAGAGGGGCATGGTGCGGAGAGACACACCAGCATTGAGGGGTGGGAGCTTTGGACTTTTATTGGACAATATATAATTGGTTAAAAAGGGGTGGGGGGGTGCTGACGTGTGGCCTCTCGGCTCTTGGGGCATTGTAGCACGAGGCTGTAGTTTGTTCCAATGTTATCTTCTGCCTGTGGTTGTAGGGATTGGTTAGTCTCGTCTGTTCTTGCTTTCCAGTAATTTCCAGTCCTGGGGACAAGCTCAGAAGAATAAAATGGCAGTCATGTCTAACAGGTCAAAGGCCTGCTGGGCGAATCCCTGGCTTTGTCCTTTCACGTACCTCTCCTGCACTGGTGGGTATGGGGCAGTTAACATTTACAGCACATGTAGATGGTTTGGGGGAACAAGGCAACAACGAGTGGTCCTGTGGTCTCCAGTTCGGGTGGTGGGTGTGTCCTGAGGGGTCTGGAGATCTCTATGACTTTTCAAAGGAATATTATCCGTATGCAAAGAAGACAAGAGACAGGCTCACTTAAGGTAAAGATCAACCTTCGACAAGGAAGCTACAGGCTTAGGACGTGACTACCTGCCATGATCCTCTGTTAGTTAGGAATTTTTATGTTCAGACCATCTTGTGTGGTTATTTTTGGTCTCTGAGAATGTAAGGCCTGCGGTGCGGGCCACCTCTGAGTTTATCAGGTTTAGGGTATGCCCCTTTTTTGTCCACACTTCCCCTTTTGGTCATAAGTCAATCCAAAGATGCATTAATGACCAACCTCTTGATTGGATAATGTGGTCCCACAGTCCCTCGGATGTCTTAGTGTCAGCATTTGTCTTGCTGAAATGGTGAACCATTGGGGATAGGGCAAGACCGTAACCTTGGATAGAAGTCAAGGCTGAATTTTTCTCCAAAGGGAAAGGCAGCGTGGAAGGGGCCACATGTTAACTTGACAAGCTCAGGAGAGGCCTGCGAGGCAGCCTTACAAACCCAGGGACCTAAAGTAACCACAAAGGATGGTTTGAAATTAAAATTTATTAACTGAAAGCAGTTCATGGCAGGAAAAATACATGTCCTAGGTCAGTTTTTCTCCCTAACAAAGGTCAGTCTTCACGTTAACTGAGCCTGTCTGTGTCTTTTTGCATCTATGATAACATACCTTTAGAATGTCAAGGTAACTTCCCTTTTTTCCCACCCCCTTGGGCACAAGCTGAGACCACAAACCCCCTCGTTGTTGTTGTTATGTCAATTGGTGACAGTTAACTCTCCTGTACCCACCTGTGTAAAAGTGTGTGTGTCTGTCATTTTACCTGCTATCCAGTCCCAGAGGCTTCCCCACTTCCCTTTCTCCTGCCTCCCCAATCTGTCACCAGTGGACTTTATGTAACCCCCTATGGCTCCTCCTTCCATTCTAGTATATAAAATAAGGTGCTAAACTGCCATTCTCTGGAGCATTTCTCAATCCGTTGAGGTGTTGCTTCCTGGCAATTGTCAATTTGGCTCAGATAAACTGACTGAAAATTTTCTGCAGGTGTGAGTATTTCTTATGTTGACAGCCAGTAAATGGGAGGCAGTTGGGTCACATGGGCCTTCACTAAGAAACAAACAAAACACTTGTCCCAGCTGATGTGGCTCATTGGGTTGAGTGCTGGTCCCTGGTTGGGGGTATGGGAGAGGCAACTGACCTGTTTCTCTCCTGCTCTTTCTCCCTCCCTTCCCTTCTCTCTAGAAATGAGTAAATAAAAAGTTGAAAAAGAAAAAAGAAACACTCTCCATAGCTCGTATGGCTGGGTTGGGGGGCACATCATCCCATGTGTGCACTGAAAGTTCACGGGTTTGATTCCTGGTCAGGGCACATACCTAGGTTGTAGATTCAGTCCCTAGTCTGGGCGCGTAAGGGAGGCAGCCCATCAATGTTTCTACCTCACACTGATCTCTCTCTCTCTCTCTCTCTCTCTCTCTAATCAATGACGTTATCCTCGAATGAGGATTAAAAAAAAAGAAAACAAAACAAAAAATAACACTGGATCATTTCTACCCTACAGGCTATTGTGATCCAAGTCCCGCTGTCTGTCTCCCTTTTCCGGGAGCTGCATCCAGTACAGAATGTACTTGCAGTTGAGGGCACACCATACACCTCTTCAGTTTTCACAATCTGACCATGAGATGGGATCTCATTCATTGCTATTATTTTATTGTTATTATTATTTTGGTGTGGCCTACCTACTTCCCATTGGAAGCACTGAAGTGTTGTTCCTTTTTAATCTGATTCCTGCTAATAGTACAATTGGGAACTGTAACTTTAAGGTGAATCAGGCTAAAGCTGTAAGAGCACAATAGTGTAAATTACAATTACCATGTAAAACTGCCCAGAGGCCAGGAGGATAGTAAGTTCTGTAAGTAAATTTCCTGTACCTCAGCAGCCATTACAGAGGTTCTTGTTTTTAGGGTACTCCAGCTTCCCCCTCAGCGAGTATTCTTAGTAGTCCTTGTTGGGTCAGGGGGTAAGCCTGTTCCCATAATTGGGTTCTAGCATTTTTATGTAAAATTTCTTTTTCGGTGTTCTTTTCCTTTAACCTTCTGCAACTTCTCTTATCCTCGGTTTGCCTCGTTTTACTCATTCAGAAATAACCAACATATTAGGACAAACCACTTCCTTTTAACTTCTCTCAAAACGTACATATCCCTTTCCTTCTTTCTGCAATGACGTTCCTTTTAAATTTCAAATGAGAAACCGTAAAAACAGTGCTATCGATCATACAAAAGTCTTACATTTTCAGCAGTTATGAACACTTGGGCTATATAAGAACAGGGTTTGAGAAAAGCCCAAAGAACAAGTATAACTATTATTATGACTAAGATTAGCAGACAGGTAAAGACCATCAAACAAATTTTGCTTTTTAACTTCAACATCAGTTTGTGAGTAGATAGCCTTGTGGATGCTTGGAATAGCTGTTTGCCTTTGCTGTCGGCAGCTTCGCGTTCTTGTTCTTGAAGAGCCTTTGATGCCCGCTGATAAGGTTCCTTTCAACAAGGCTGCAGAGAGTCTTTCCCTGCTGTCTTTTCCCATGGACGAAATCTGGTTGTAAGTCATGGTCTTTGAAATCTTCGTCCCCCGGAAGCACACTGTGAAATGAATCAGTTACTGATTTATCAATTTCTTTAAGCTGGTTAGTAAGTCCTTGATAACAGTGTGGAATGTCTCCTTTAGTAAAGCTGGTTCGTGAGTCCCTTCATGCAGATGTGTAAGGTGACTAGTGACTAACGAGGGGAAAGGCTACATTTTACCCAAAGGAGGAGATCACTCTAGGGAGAGCTTTTGGCCAAGGGAGATTAAAAGCCTCTGAAAATTTACCTGGTTGAGTCTTAATTGTACCATTTGTACATTCAACCAATTCAGAGGACTAAGGTGATAATAAGCACAATGAAATGCTGTAGAATAGGCCAAATATTACGAATGGATTGCATTGTTTGCCCAGTGAAACGAGAGTCTGTCAGTCATTATGTAACTCAGAGAGAGTTCCCCAACTGGAGATTTTTTTCCCATTAATAATTACCTACCATTACAGCTGTTGCTTTCCTGCAAAGGAATGCCTCAACTCAGTGAGAAGCATGTAATTCATAACAAACACATACTTGTATCCTTGATATGGTTACATTTGGGTGAAATCCAATTACATATCTCAAATATACCTAAAGAAAGTGGGAAATATCCTTGGGACCTGTGATTTTTCCAGGATTATACAGATAGAACATCTGCTATACACTGTATGAGCTACAGTAGGAGGTTTCCAGTAATATTGTTTCCTCCAGGAAATCATCTTTTCAGGACCCCAGTGGGTGAGCTCACGTACGAGTTGAAGTGTAGGTATTTGAGCCCTACAGGTAAGACGGGTTTCTGACTGGGTCCAAACTGTATCTGTTTATCTGGGTCAAAGGTTTCCCGTTTTTGTTTCCATATCTTCTTTTCTTCTTCTGCAGCTATAAAAGAGAGTCTTTCATTGCTTCAACAGAAAAAAGAAACATTCTTAGGTCTTGGGTAATTTGGCTACTTATTGCTGCTTGTGTAGCCGTAGCCTCCGCTAAATTATTTCCTTTTGCTTCCATGGTGACCACTTTAGAAGGTCCTCACATTTTGATAATTGCCAATTGTCTTAGTTAGACGTACGGCATCTAATAATTCTACAGCCTGTTTTCCCTTCTCTGTGGGCTGTCCTGAGGAAGTTGAGAAGCCTCACTGCTTCTACACTCTTACAAAATCGGGAGCTGCACCGAAGGCAGGGAAGCCATCAGTGCAAATATTGGCTATTTGATCTTTGGCCAACTGACAAGCTTGAGTCAGAGCAATGAACCCAGCATGTGGGCCAGATCATTATTATTCAGGTAAATAAGAACCTTTAGTTATGTCGGCCATGGAAGCTATTGCATATCTGACTTGGTAATGCCCCCCTTCATCTTTCAGATAAGATCCGTCTGTAAACCAAATTAAGTCAGCATCATCGGGAGTTTTCTGTGAACCCACTTCTAGGAACAAGAAGGTGGTTAATAAGCACAATGCAATCGTGGATGTCTTCATCCTGCAAAGAAGGGAGCAAAGTTGCTGGGTTAAGATTGCCTTTACATCGAGTTAAAGTAATATTAGGTGCAAAAAGCTGGAGTACTTCATGAGAAGTCAGGCGATTGATGGAAGTGTTTAGTGTGGTGAGAGTTCAGGGGGGGTTCAACAGAACGCAGAACATAAGTAAAGGAGAGCCCGTAAGTATTTCTTCTGTTTCTTTGCATAACACGGCTGTAACAGAGATAGCTGTCACGCAGGGAGAGAGCCCTTTTGCTACTGAATCTAACTGCTGAGTATAACATACGATAGGTCTAGGATAATATCTGTGTTTCTGAGTTAAAAATTTCTAAAGCATTTCCTTTATTTTTCATGTATAAAAAGAAATAAAGTTTATAGAAGGTGTCCCGGCATGGGAATTTTAGATAATTCTTTCATTAGAGCTGTTACAGTTTGTCTCCCTTTTGGGTTCCAATGGCTCAGGTTAATCTGATTTTAATAAGACGTATAGAGGCTGGGCCATTAATGAAATATTTGGAATCTAATTGTGCCAGAATCCAGTGAGACTCAGGAAACCTCTAAGCTGTTTTTGTTTGTTTGGTTGTTGGTTTTTAGACAAGGAAAGGATATTACTCCTTTGAGTCTCCAGGGTTAATCAGTAGCCCATTTTTAGACGTTAAATGACCAAGGTATTTTACTTGGGGTAAACAGAATCAAAGCTGTTACAGGAGGCAGCTAGTTACATATTAACAAAAGAGAAGGGAGCCAGACATCTAATTAAACTGGATTAACTAGGAAGGGGCAGCTTCACAGATACTCCAGGGAACAGGTGCTAATCCCCGAATAAGCACAAAAGACTGATTTTCCAACTTCCCCAGGGAACAACCAACCTGTTCCTTCAGATTAATGGTGGATGTGGGGAGATAAAGACTAAGGAGGAGCCCTGGCTGGTGTGGCTCAGTGGATTGAGCACAAGCCTGCAAACTAAAGGGTCACTGGCTCGATTCCCAGTCAGGGGACATGCCTGGGTTTCGGGCCAGGTCCCCAGTATGGGGCATGCGAGAGGCAACCACACACTGATGTTTCTCTCCCTCTCTTTCTCCTTCCCTTCCCCTCTCTCTGAAAGTAAATAAATAAAATCTTTAAAAAAAAAAAGACTAAGGAGGAAATTGGAAATCCCTTTGCTGGGCACATGCACAGTAGAAGCCAGATTGCACAGGGAGGGGTCCTTTTACTATGAGGCATGCACGGTAGAAGCAAAAATGGCAACCACAAAGGGGAAGAAAGAAAACTGGGAAAAAAGCAGGTAGATTAAAGGCATGAAATCCTGGAAGATCCAGGAAAGGGATTGGGTAGGGGGAGACACCAGCATAGCCCTGGGAAGCTCCAGGAAAATTACTGGATAGTTTGAAAGAAAGCCTACTCTCTCCCAAGCCCAAAGAAACATAATCAAAGCTTAACAAAGGCACGGGTCTCATGCTCTGTCTCTTCAGCAGCTGGGTGGGCCAAAGTGTAACAGGTGTGGAATGAGGTCCAGAACTTGGGGTACAGGCCAAGAAGCCCCACTAATAACCCCCACTAATATGGCTAGGGGAAGGGGAAGGGGGGAAGGGCCATTGATAATTACTTTGCATATCTAAAGAACTTGGCCTGTGTTTTAGTCATGCTAATAGCTGTACCCGTTAACAATGGCAGCGGAAAAAGGCAGAAGCTACTGGAATGCTGGCAGAGGTAGCTGATTGTGGGAGGAGCTGGAAATGAAGTTATGCAGGAAGATCCACACTGGGATTTAAACCCAAATGCAGGGCAGCCATGCTTGGCCACGTGGTTTGAAAGGATGCAGAAGGACCGCCACAGGCCCACCAGGAGGAGGGGCTATACGGTTTTGGATTGCGAGCAGGTTCCTAGCCGAGCGCAGACAACAGGGAGAAGCTGAACGGGAATCTGCCTGGCTGAACTGCGGACTTCTGTTTCTTTTCCAGTCCCCTTGACTGGCCTGGTTTAGCAAGGGGAGGCAGGACTGTGTGTGTGTATGGGTATTTAGTTTTAGGGGACTTTGGGACTTAAAAACAGAATCTGCCATTGTTGTGAAGCTGTATAACTTTTGAATAAACAGTTCCTTTCCTTTTCATAAGTCTCTGGCATTGGGAGTCACAGTCTTTTTCGGCGGCGGGCAATAGAACCCAGAGTGGTCCTGTTACAAAAGTGCAGCAATGATTGCAGTGGATGGAAACAGAGACTAAGCTAGACTACTGGAGCCTCAGATGCCTGGCTAATGGCACTGGCAGCTCTGGGTCCTGGCCCTCCTCCTGGGTATGGTGGGCCCAAGTACAGGCCTGTGGCACCAGAGGCCAAACTTCTTCTGCAGCAAGACAGAGCTGAACCACCTGCTCATTGATGAGACATCGCCTAAGCCCTTCCCTTATTATAACTACAATAAATCTTGCCACTATACCTCAAATCTTCCTATGTGTGTACCCCTGAAATGCATTTCCTGTGATAGCGTGGAAGAATCTCATTTCCTCCAGCAACACTTTGGGGCCCTGTGTCCCTTTATGGCTAGCTGTTGTAATAGGTAAATTGTGTCCTCTTGGGAGTCTAGTATGTCCTAGCGCATGAAGGTAAATCATCTACATACTGGATTAGGGTGGGATCTCTGGGAAGTTCAATATCATTCTAATCAGCTTTTAGTGTCTGAGAGAAATAGATGGGGCTCTCCATATACCCCTGGGTCATTACTGTCCAAGTAGACTCAAAGAGGGGTTTTCCTGCCTTTCTTTTTTCTTTTACAGAAATGCTTAAGAAGGCGCCACATGAAATTTATCACTGAAAAATATTGGCAGTCCGCTGGAATAGCTGATAGTATAGTATGTGGATTTGGAACCACAGGATGTCTTTATTTATAGCTACGAGATCCTGTACAAACCTCCATTCTTTCCCATTTGGTCTCTTTACTGGAAAGATAGGAGAATTGCAGGGGCTCCTACAAGGAATTATAAACCTCCTTTTAAAGTAATCTTGTATGATAGGCTTAACTCCAGCTAGTGCATCAGTTCTTAAAGAATGTTGGTGACTATTAAGCAGAGGTAAAGTATTGTCAATAATTATTTTAATAGCAGAAGCTAACTTAAGACTTAGTCTTTCCAATATGTGTACTGGAAAAGGCCTGAAGTTGCATTGGAATGTCTGTAAAAAACATTCAGCCACTCTCAAGATTAGTTTCCTCTTGTAGAGATTCTTTTAAGGTCATTATTTTTCCATTTAGTTCAGTATCTGATTTGTTTAGCTCTAAATACATTTCACCCTCTGGAAAAAGGATATGTGGGCATCATGGGTTTCAAGAAAGTCTCACCCTATCATGTGAATTGGGTCAGATTTGATGAGTAAAAATATATATTGCCCAATGACACTTCCCTAGTTGAAGGGGAATGGTTTCTTTTTAAAAAACGGATATTGGTTGGTTAGATGTCCCTACGATTTGTACAGAAGTTGACTCCCAGGGAGAGGATTAAGTTTACTACCAGGGAGAGTTGGGTAGGATTAAGAACAGGTAAAGTAGCCCCACTACATACAAGGGCCTTAGTAGTTTCCTCTTTTACGGTAATTTCAATTTCGCCTGGAGTATTAGTAAGGAGAAGGGGAAATGCCCTCTCCTAGTCTTTGGAGCAGTCATATGCTTGCTAATGTTTCTCCTCTTTTTCTAAATCCCATTTCTGTTTTCTGCTGTTCTTAAGATAACCCAACTTTTTACAACCCAAGCAAACCTAATATAGTACTTCTGTTGCTTTGCTCTCAGAAACCTGTGGGTACATTAATTGGAATAAGTCACAATAGCCAGGATCATATATTCAAAGACTTAAATCAAATTTCTTTGCAAACCCATCAGGGTTCTGGAGAGGGTTGGGGAAATCTTAAGGCAGATTCCTTAAGTCTGTCGCAGTACAAAGAGAGTAGATTATGGCTGATTCTCCTTGTCCTGAGACGGGCTTTTCTCTAAAGGGAGCTGCCAGAATTTGTGTGTGTGTGTTTTAATTCTGGTCTACCCTGGTCTGGTTTTCTATTCTGAGTGTCCTCTAGGTCAGGAGGGAGCTGCAGGGGAAGAGGTGTAAGGAAGAGAGGAGTGGGAGAAGGAAAGGAGAACGAGTCTGGACAATGAAGTAAAAGGCACAGCGGGGCAGTTGGGGAAGAAGGAAAAGTGGGGTGTTGGCATCGAGCAGCTTTGCGAGTCTTCTTTAGTTCAGAGACAGTCTCTAAAATTTCTTAACATCCCGTAGAAAAGAGAATTTATCTGTGCTCCTCCTAGAAGCTTCTAATTTCCAAACAAGATAAGCTTCCTACTCATCCAGTTTAATTTTAGGGCTGGCTTTTTCTAATTGTGTGCACACAAAATTAATTTAGGTGTCGAAAGAGCTCCATTTTGGCCATTTTAAGTTAATATTACTTCTAGATACATCTTCCCATTTGTGTAAGCAGTTGCAAGTAAAGGATCCCTGTGAGTTATACATCTACAGGGATATTAATAGGGGCTGGGGGCTGGGGGCTTGTCAGCCTTGGTGGCATGATTTCCCATGTTAATTTTAGTTTTCTTTTGAGATCTGCAGAGTCTGCAGAAATTTCAAGGGATATTAGGTGGTGGGTTGAAGTGTCCTGCTCTATGGGTTGAGCTACAAGGGGCTGTCACCTCTCAAGTCACATCAACCCTTTACCTGTCTTGTTCTCTCCCCAGCTAATACAACTGTGAGGACTTATAGCACTGTATGACCAACTTTTTTATGTGTGTGTCCCCAGATGAATCAATTGTTTAATTATAGTTGTGTTGGAATTCCCTCTAGGGCCCTGCATAGTTTGAGAGGTACTCTCTGACAACACCACATAGATTCTCAGTCACCTAAGAATACCTGAAATTTAAGCTGGAGGGAGTAAATGCCCCTTATCTCTGGAGCTGAACAGGTTCGGACTCATTTATCCAGCAAAACGATTTGTTCAGACTCTCAGTAAACAATTCCAATTGAAAGGCCCAAATTAAAAACCAGTCACCCATTTTTTTCCCCTCTTGCCTCTGAGTTATCTCAATCCTTAACCTTCAGGGCTACCTCAAGGATATTTTTTAAATTATAAGAATAGCTCAAAATAGGCCCTCCTCCTACCTTGAAACAAGGAGGTCTGGAATTCTAAGAAATATTCACCCACGTTTACTCAATGCAAAGCAGGGAGCTGGTGGGGCACAGTGGGGCTCTGCTGGTACCTAGCACTAGATCCAGGTCTACAGGGTGGTCCCAGGTGGGTTTCTTTGGAATCCTGCTGACTATGCCAAGGAAATTGTTGATGTAAGAATATCCAAACCCATATAGATGGCCAACAGACATATGAAAAGATGCTCAGCCTCTCTAATTATCAGAGAAATGCAAATTAAAGCCACCATGAGACACCACCTCACACCTGTCAGAATGGCTGTCAACAATAAATCAACAAACAGAAAGTGCTGGTAAGGATGTGGAAAAAAGGGAACCTTTGTGCACTGTTGGTGAGAATGCAAATCGATGCAAACGCTATGGAAAACATGGTTACCTCAAAAAAATAAAAATGGAACTGCCTTATGATACATTGATCCTGCTTCTGGGTATATATCCAAAGAAACCCAAAACAATAATTTAAAGAGATATGCACCCCTATGTTCATTGCAGCACTATTTACAGTAGCTAAGATATGGAATCAACCCAAGTGCCCCAAAACAGACCAGACAACTACATTAAAAAGTTATGAGATTTTGTATATATATCAACCATAAGGGGGAAAAAGGACATCTTACCATTTGCAACAGCATGGATGGACCTATACGGTATTATGCTAAGAGAAATAAGACAGTCAGAGAAAGAAAAATAGCATATGTTTTCACTTAAATGCAGAATCTAAAGAACACAATAAATAAACAAAACAGAACCAGATATAGAGATACAGAGAACAAAGTGATGGTTGCCAGAGGGGAAGGTGATTAAGGGACTGTTAAGGTGGTTGGTGACAGCAGCTGTGAAAGAATTCACAAAGAGAAGCAAAGGCATCTTTTATTCACTTCCCAAGAATGAAAAGGGGCTAGGCACAAAGAAATGCACCAGCAGTGAAGGGGCTTTGAATTTTTATTGGATTATAAAAGGGAGAGGGGGTTGTTTTGGGGTGACTGCTGGGCTGTTAGAGGCATTGTAACACAGGAGGTTTTGGTTGGTTTTGTGTGAGCTATAGTTTGTTCCAATGTTATCTTCTGCCTGTGGCCTTGGGGAGCAGTTAGTCATATTCTGTTCTTGCTTTCTGGTGATTTCCAGTCCTGGGGACACAAGCTCAGAAGAGAAAAATGGCAGTAATGTTTAACAAGGTCACAGGTCTGCTCGGTAAATGGTGCCACGATGGCAAATGGCTTCAGCTTCATCCTTTTAGGGACTGGGTGAGAACGGTGAAGGGATTAAGAAGCACAAATTGGTAGTTACAAAATAGTTATGGTATGTGTAAAGTGCAGGGAATATAGTCAGTGATATTGAAATAATTATGTGCGGTGCCAAGTGGGTACAGAAAATAGCGGGGGGATCGTTTTCATAAAGTATATGATTATCTAACCACTATGCTGTACACCTGAAACAAATATAAAATAATACTGAATGTCAACGGTAATTGAAAAAAAATTTAAATATGTCCGAACCTGTAGAGAATTTTTATGAGTTATTTGAACCAAATTGATGACAATTGCCAAGAAGTAAAATCTCAAAAAACTGAGGAAATAATCCAGAAAATGGCAGTTTTACACTTATGAAATTAGAATAAACATTAGAATAAAAGGAGGCGATGTAAGAGGGGGTTACATGAAACTTATTGGTAGATTGGAGAGGAGGGAGAAAGCAAAGCAGGGAAATCTCTCCGAGTGGATAAAGAATAAAACAGAGACACATACTCTTTCACACTGGTGGGTACAGGGCAGTTAACATTTACAGCTCAGAGAGATGGAATTCAAGGAACAAGATAACAGAGGTCTCCAGCTGTGGTGGTGCACGTGCCCTGAAGGGTCAGGAGATCACTTTGACATTTCAAAAGAACCTAGTCTTAGATGCAAAAAGACAATAGGCTCACTTAAAGTAAAGAATGACCTTTGTAAAGGAAACTTCGGACCTAGGATGTGACCACTTGCGACTCCTTTTTAAAAAATGTTTACTTATGGGCTTTTTTTTAACAGAGAGGAAAAGGGAGAAACATCAATTTGTTGTTCCCCTTATTTATGCATTCATCAGTTGCTTCTTTTTTAAAAAGGTTTTATTTATTTATTTTTAGAGAGAGGGGAAGGAAAGGAGAAAGAGAGGGAGAGAAACATCCATGTGGGAGTGAAACATTGACCGATTGCCCCTTGCATACCCCATCTGGGAACCTGGCTCACAACCAGTGACCTTTTGGTTCACAGGTCAGCACTTAATCCACTGAGCCACACCTGCCAGGGCTGTGACTCACTTTTAATTAGGAATTTTTATTCAGACCATCGTATGTGGTTACTTTTGGTCTCTGAGTTTGCAAGGCCTGCCAGGTGGGTCTCATCTGAGCTTGTCAGGTTTAGTATGTGGCCCCCTTTTTGTCCACATAGATAACTTGTCCAGGGTCACATGGTCAGTTCAGTAATAAAACCAGGATTCTAACCCTGGTGGTGCTAGACCTGCAACACCTCCCCGTCTTTCTCTTCATTCAGAGGAAATAGGCTAGACACTGTCTACAGCAGGAGGCCAGGCACTCTGGAAGTTAGTCAGACAGCAAATGATCTGTTCTCCCACCTTGGCTTCTAAATGGGGAGAGCCATGAGCATTGGGCAAACCCCACGAGATGTCAGGTGACAAAAGGCATCGGGTTCAGGGCATGGCCCTTGTTCCCTGACACAGTGGAAACAGGGCTTTTTCCTTTCTTGGGAAACAGCTTCAAAATTTTGAAGCAGCGTGAGTTTCTCCAAGGGCCACTCATGGGGCCTGGGGTAAGGGAAGCAATTCAAAGCCTGGTTCTACCCCTCTCCATTTGGGTGACGCTGGGCCACCACACTCTACTGAGGAATGCTGAGAGACTATTCTCCCTCCCCTTGTCCTCCCTCCTCTGACCAGCTGCTCACCTGCAGACTCAGCTTATTAATCCCTCCTCTGAAACATGTAGTGATCCTTAACTCCCTCCACAGTGCTCCCTGCATACTCTGGGCATCAGGTCCACTGCACCATCTGGGTCTACAGTCTCCAGAACACTTTTCAGCCACACCCCACAAACAAAGGTGGAATTGTATCCATGGGCAACCTGGTCAACCCCTGGCCTGCTTCCAGACAGCTACTAAGTAGGTAGAGTCCTTCCAGAGCATTTCCATTTCCTATATTTTTAAGGTAAAATTCACGGCGAAATGCACAAATCATAAGTGTACAGTTGAATGAGTTTTGATATATGCAAACATTCCTGTCACCCATGATATCCCTACCAAGATATAAAACACTTCCACTGCCACCATCCACAGAAAGTGCCTCTTCCACAAGTCAGCTCCCTCAGCACAGGGACCATGTCAGGGTACCCTTAGACCCCAGGACCCGGCAGAGCACTCAGCAGGTAATAGACACTTCAAAAATTTTTTAAAAAATTTTTATTAATTTTTTTAGAGAGAGGAAGGGAGGTGGGGGGAGAGAGAGAAAGAGAGAGAGAGAGAGAGAGAGAGACATCAATCTGTTGTTCCACCCATTTACACATTCATTGGCTGATTCTTGTATGTGCCCTGACCAGGGATCAAACCCTAAACCTTGGAACATCAGGACAATGAACCAACTGTGCTACCCAGTCAGGGCCAAAAAAATTTTTATTGATGTTTTAATAGAGCAAAATCCCCACTTTCTAGTACTGCTCCAGCCTCTGTCACTTTGGGAGAGTTGATTAAACAGGTTTTTTGCCCTTAAAGTGAGGACGATACCCCAGCCCTCTGACCTTGGGGAAATGTGGGGGTCCGCTGAGTCAAGCTGTGAGAGGTGGTTTGAAAAAAGGCCTGGACACATGCAAGGGCTGTGACCATCATCATCATCATCATCACCACCACCATCATCATCATCATTTTATTTAACAGTTTTTAATGAAAGCTGTATATAAGATTACTTTATTCCTGCAACTTCTCACTTGTTTTGTCCTTTTATTTGCCCTTTTCCTTTCCTACTTGGTGAGATCTGGCTTTATGTTTAAGGATCTTTTTACGGCCTCTATCTAGCCTTAGTCTAGTGATGACCACCTTGCTGGGGTGAACGCCACATGAATAGTTGTACCGTTAGCGTGCTCCCGTTGCACTCATTCAGTGCAGGTGACATATTTCTTCCTGTAAAGCTGGACTATTTTGCCAATTTGCTGCTCTTTGCAGTGTCCTCACACAACCTGAACATCATCCTTTCAGATGGGCATGGATCAAACATTATACTTCTGTCTCAGCTCTTTGGAAAAAGAAGATACAGCTTTCTTGCAAAGGACTATGTGGGCAGGTGCATTGAAATGCCTTTCACAGGTCTTGCTCTGGTCAGAAATCAGAAAGGGATTGAACTTCATTTTGGCCACTGGTGCTTCAGCGGTGGCCGAAAATGGAATGAGTCACCATTATGATTAATAAACTCCTCCTTCTAGGGCAAACATGTGGCGGAAAGTAACCAAGACAGGTAGGCATCAGACACTGACTTCCAGACTTGGCTGCTTGGGCTCCGGCCAAAGTCTGAGGGTGCCAAAGACAGCCAGGTCTTTTCTTCTGTGCCCATGGACCAGGCTGTGAACTGATTTCCAGGGCTAAGAAGTTCCTGAGATTGCAAAGGATTCTCCCCAAGCTGTCACACAGCCCTCTCTGAGCCTCAGTTTCCCAGTAAAATGCCGTTGCTAGACAAGGAGAGTTTCTTCTGGCTCCTCTGACTCCAGCCTAGAAGCACAGTTTAGGCTGAGCTATTGCACTTCCTCAGCCTGTGGGACTGACAGGGATCTGTCACAATACCTAAAAGTTCCAACATCGAAATTCCCCAGAATATTCTTTTGACGGCATTGACTCACAAAGCTTCTAGTCCTTAAATTTGATGTACAATGAATTTTTCTAGATCGTTGTAACCAGTTCTGAGGAATGGCCAGGGGTCTGGATGGTCATTTTTTTTTTTTTTTTTGCATAAAGCTCAAGGTTTGAAAGTGTTTTGTTTGTTTGTTGTTTCTTAATTACTGCTAGATGCTCAGAAGCATCCTGGACAGTGACACTCTGGAATTCCATGGTCACTTCTTGGAAAAGTGGGACTGTCCAGTACAGTAGGAATGAGCGGACCAGGAGGAGCTCAGGGGGAGCACGGTGATGGCAGGGAAGGACACAGCGATTGGGGCAGGAGGAACTGGTTCCCAGGGAGGACACAAGAGGGCAGGTTTACCTCTCAAGCCTAGGGTCACACCAGAGCCTCCCACCACTGTAAGGTCATCATAAGAGCTAAGTGCTGGCACTATACGCCAGGCACTATCCTTTATATATTTTTTCACCTAACCCTCCCATTTATCCTCTAAAGTAGACATCTTATTATCTTCATTTTACATATAAAGGGAGGTCAAAATAACTTGCTCCAAGACCCACTAATTAAGTGGCCGGAAATGGGTTGAGAGCTAGGTGGTGGGACCCTGTGCCTCCCCCCACAACCCTCACTGCCCACAGCCTCCTGAGGTGGAGCTGGGTGGAGATGGGCCCCCTCCTCCTCTCCCAAGGCCTACCCTGCTCTCGGCACTGAATGCCAGTGCCAGCTGGGTTTCTGCTCACCCTCTAGATGCCTTGTTTTTGGTTTACAAGTTTTATTTCAAAATATATTCACAAGCAGTTGCAAAAATAGTATGGAGTATTGATACACGCCACAGCCTGGACAAACTTTCAAACATCGCTCTAAGTGAAAGAATCTAGTCACAAAAGACCACATATTACATTATTTGATGTGTATAAACGTCCAGAATAGGTAAGCCTACAGAAAGATTAGTGGTTGCCTAGGACTGGAGGGAATGGGGAGGTTCTTAGGGGGTGACCGCTAGTGGATTCAGGTTCCTTTCCGAAGTGATGAAAATGTTCTAAAGTTAGATGGTGGTCGTGGCTGCACTGCGAATATACTAATAAACATTGAATTGTATACTCAATAAAGCTGTCAAACAAAAAACAAAAGGGGCAAACCTTTGAGAGGCAAAGCCATCATTGACCCACTTGCACCCCACTTAAAAAAGAGAGATTCCGTGTCTCTATTACCCAGCTTCTCCTGATGAGGCCACCTTACATAACTATGTTACATGTACCTTCTTTACAGTGGGGCTCCTGGAGGTCCAGAGCCCTTATTTCAGCGCTTCGGGTTCAGATCCTGGTGATAACCCTCACCCATCCACAGCCGACCTCACACATGAATACCAATGACCCTCAAGGCAAGCCTGTGAGCCAGGGCCGCCCCATTTCTTGGTTTTCTTGGTCACAGGATGCTTCCTCTCACCCCAAACTCCCACTGTAGGTTTGCCAAATTTAGCAAATAAAAGTTTTTATCTGTCAACCCTGTAAAGACATCAGTTCTACTGTGCCAGCCAGTCCTGGGGGGTCTGCTCATCATAAGACAGTATTGACCGTAAACTTTTAAGAACTGAAAGGGCTCTGGACCCTCACCTAACCCAGCCTCACCCATCAGGCTTGGTCAAGGTCTCCCAGGCCAAAGTCTCACTTGGGCCATTTTCTCTAGCCTTTCTATTCGTGCCTCAGTCTCCCCACCTAGAGGCGAGTTCTGCATTCCCCTGCAGATACATCGCAGGGCGGCGGGCCGGCGGGAAAGGCCAGGGGGAGCCCGCTGGAGTGGACAGCCCCGCTCCAGGCCTTCTGTTCGGATTTAGGCAGGCAGGCAAACGAGGAATAAGGATGGCACCGCTTCGGGTTCGGCCAGGGTACGACCTCCCCTCCTGCCGGGCCGGGACCAAAATCCCAGCAGGGGTGGACTGCGATCCCTGTGCCAAGCCCAGGTGCAGTGGACCTTCACAGACCCGGTCAGGAGCCCAGAATGGTCGCGCCGGACCTCGGCAAGCACTCGCAGACAGACGCACGCGCCCGCCCCGCCGGCCCCGCCCCCACGAACTACAGTTCCCAGCAGGCGTGGGCCACGGGACCGGAAGTCCAGGAGGGGCGCGCTCGCGACCGGAAGACAACGTTCTGCGCGGTGGGAGTCCCATCGCGGACTGGGGGCTCCTCTGAAATGGAGAAGCGGGATTCCTCTCCTCGTAAGCCCGGCTCCCTGGCTCTGCACACACCGTTCCTCCGTGGGGTCGCCGGCGCGAGCCCTCCGTCCCGAACCCGAGCCCCGCCCCGCCCTAGCGTCGTAGCTGGGGCTGTGGGGGAAGGGCATGGTGGTTGGGGGCTTGGGCCGGTCGCAGAGGAAGGATGACGAGGGCGCCTCCCTGACCTCTCCTCCTTCGTCTGGAGCGAACTCACTTTCCTGGAGGGAGGAGCATTCCCGACCTGAGGTTGGACTAAGCCTGTTTGGGCCCCTGGGTGGCCGGCAGGGCTCCTCTGGAATCCCAGAGAAGGCTTGGTTCCTTCGCGTCCTGGGATGTAGGTACCGGTGTTCGTGCCCCGGCTTCAGCTTTACATGGCAATGCCAGGTAAGGCTGAGGCGACCAGGGCACTCCCATTCAGTATCTTCTCTCTCAAAGTGCTGGGCTCACACCTCAGGGTCAGGCGCCAGAACCCTTGTCCTAACTTCCCAGGTTACCCAAGGATTCTCTGGCGCTGCAGAAAGCACTTACCAAACCCTTGAGTGCAAGCCAGGAACTCAGGGGTCCAGCCTGTTCGGTGGGATGAGCTGTGCTGAGGCCCCACTTCATTCACCCGCTGTGCCCAGGGCGTTCTCTCCAGAGGCTTCTTCTCAGCTGATTTCTGGCTCCCAAGTGGGGGTTCAGGTTACACCTGTATCGGGAGCAGTGACACCACAGTGACCAGCAACACATTGGACTTGGAGTCTCCAACCTCATTTTCAGCCTTTACACTTTCTGATCAGGTCATACACTGCTTATATCCCTGACCATCAGGGTTGATAGGAAAAGGCCCAGTATAGCAAGGACCCTCTAATGTTGGTGAGATTTTATTCTTTTGTAGTTAGTTCGAGACCAGCTACTTCCTAGAAATACTCCATTTAATAAGTTGGAAACAACTCCGGAGAGGATGTGCCGATTGCTCAGATTCCCTTGGTAGCAGGAGTTGGGGGCCATAATAACTGGTCAGGTGGTCGCTAGGCACGCTCATTTTTGTGGGAAGTTCTCAGAGGCTTGGTTTTCCAAGCTTTCTGTTAAGACAACCAGCCTTTTGTTCAGTAGCCTCTCTGGCCCTAGACACAAAAGATAGATACCATAGAAAATTGGAGACTTGCACTGCCCCGGTTCCTGGGCTTGTTAATAGGAGCCTGTTCGCTTTTTCCACAGTGAGCTTCTGCATTCCAGGGCACAGCACCCGACTTTTGAATGAATAAGAGCCTGTGTTACTTGCGTATGATGCGCCAGAAGACGTTTAATGCCCATCTCTGCTTCCTGAATATACAGCGAGCAGGGTGCAGGTAAAGTCACAGGGCAGTGTTTGTAGGTCATTACAGGGAATGTGGCGGAGGATACAGTGTACTAAAAGTTGGGTTCTTTCCGCTTCAGGACTTTGGGAGCCACACAGGAACATATATACTCTGTACATGGAAATGCTTACACCTACCCTGGTTACACTTCCTGGTGCAACGGCAGGATTCCCATTGTAGCAGAGAGATCTTTAGCACATGAATGTTTTCAATAAAAGTTTGTTAAAACTGGCATCTAAAGGGGGGAGGTGGAGGAGAGTAGAGGGGGAATAAGTGGTGATGGAAAGAGACTTGATTGGGGTGATGAACAGACTACAGTGTGCAGATGTGTTGTAGAGTTGTGCACCTGAAACCTGTGTAGTTTTGTTAACCAGTATCACCCTGGTAAATTCAATAAAAAGGAAAAATCCTAGCATTTAAAAATCAAACAAAATTCATCGTTTTAATACCTTCCACGTATATATATAGTTGAATGTTTGCCTTAATATTGTTTGTACATATTTTTTAAGTCTTGCATTTGTATAGGACTTCACAGATTTCGAAGCAAGGTCTTTGTATCAGTCACAGGTAATTAAAGCTCGTGTCGGTGGTCCTGCAGGCCACGCCCCTTCCTGTCAAACAGTCTTGGAGGTGAGGGACGGGCCGCCATGCTTCTCGTCACCACCAGGGGGCGCCCTTTCCCGTGGAACCACTGCTCAGGCCCCTTACACGGTCTGGGACGGGTGAGGGACTGAGGGCTTTGGTCCTGTGTGCGTAATTAGATGGCCTTGGCCGGAGGCCCAGCATCCATCTCCGCTTTAGGCTCAGCTTTTGTTGGTAAAGATGGGGAGGGTGATCTCCGGGCCCTCCACACCCATCAAGGAAGGATGTGGGGATGGAGACACATCCGGGAACGTCAGTGTCTTGTCTTTCCCAATGCGGAGGTAGAAGGCCAAGCTGGTTTTCTGGGCTCTCTCAGCTCACCAGTCTTAAGAGACAGGAACTAGGGTGCAGCGGTAATAGGAGAGGCCTGGCTACCGGACTCTGGAAGAAGGAAGCCTAAGCAGGGCCATATTATAGCGGCCAGGGAGTAGGGGGAGGGGGTGGAATGCCAAAGAAGAATACAGGCCCCTCCCCTCACACTTTGGAAGGTAAATAGAGAAAAGGACCCAGTAGGGTGCTGTCCAGATCGTCAGGGTACCCAGAGAGGAGTCTTTGGTAATTTATCTGCCTTTAGAGGAGGGGATATTTGCAGGTAACAGGGAGGGAAAGGGGCTCAGGACGCTGCTCAGTCTACATCTGGTGGCTGGTGGCCAATGGACAAGAAAGGAGAAAGCCATGGGTCTTTCAGAAGACACAAACCAAGGATGTTTGCAGAGAGGAGGGCTTTGAGTAAGATTTGAATCCACAGCTACAATAACTATTGTTTTTTCTTTTTTAAAATCATTTTTATTTTTCAATTACAATTGACATACAATATTATACTCGTTTCAACAACAAATATTTTTTGAGAGCCTGCTGTGCCAAGCTGTAGGCTGGGCTCTTGGAATTTGGCGGTGAACCAAATAGATACTGTTGGTACCCATTTAGAGGGCTTACAGTTGAGTCTAGCCCTGAAATAAACCTGTACATTTAACTGTTGTGGGAGCCCCAAGAGTATGGGGGACAGACTACCCTGGTCTGAGATCCCCAGCTTAAGCTGTGGACTGAAGGAAGAGAGCCCGAGTGATCCAGCAGAAGAATGGCAGGTGCACATTCCTCAGATAAGGAGGAGCCTGGCCGTGGCTGGGTGGCTCAGTCAATTGGATCGCCATCTCGTGCACCACAAAGGTTGCAGTTTTGATCCCCAGTGGGGGTGCCTACGGGAGGCAACCAATGAATGTTTCTGTCTTACATGGATGCTTTTCTCTCATCCTCTTTTTTCTTCTCCAAGATTAATAATTTTATTTTAAAGGGCAGAGGGGGCCCTGGCTGATGTGGCTCTGGTTTGAGCACCAGCCTGTGAACCAAAGGGTCGCCGGTTCGATTCCCAGTCAGGGCACATGCCTGGGTTGTGAGCCAAGTCGTGCCCCCAAGTCAATGGGGGTGGCGCTCAAGAGGCAACCACACATTGATGTTTCTCTCCCTCCCTTTTTCCTTGCCTTCCCCTCTCTATAAAAATAAATAAAAAAAATATTTTTTAGAAAAAGGATGGAGGGGAAAAATGGGACAACTGTAATAGCATAATCAATACATTTTCTTTTTAAAAGAAGGAGCCTGTTTGAGACTAGAAGGGGATGAAAGAACCACGCAATGATACATATTTGCACCTTACCTGGGCTTCCCGAATACTGGGACACCTCTGGGCTCTTTTCTGGATAGAATCTGGGCAGTGGGCTAATTAATGTATCAAGTTTAAAAACAACCAAAGGAGCTACGGTGATCTGCATAATAAGGAGCTGAGGTGGAGTGGAGATGGCTTGGGTCTGGGGAAGGAGAGTGTGCTTGAACCACCTGTGAAGAGGACATTGCCAGGTGCAGAGATAAGGAGAGTGGATTTTGGAGGGGTGGTCAAAGATTTTTGAAGTATACCATACATACAGAAGCATCTTTCTTTTCTTTCTCTTTCTTCCTTCCTTCCTTCCTTCCTTCCTTCCTTCCTTCCTTCC